>UCOL01003391.1:0-19218 GCA_900474335.1 Ormyrus nitidulus | reverse complement strand
AAAAAAAGGTATTACGAGCACATAATCGATAATTAAAATTTGAATAAAAAAAATATCGTTTCAATAATAAATTTAATAGTTTAATACAAAAAAAAAACAAATTTGGTTGTTTATTTAAATAATTAGGAAAATGATGAGCCTATAATTGGTAATTAATAATTATTCATAAAAAGATGCTATTTATTTTTAAAAATACGGGGGACGAGACCCAAATTATAAAAAAAGAAAATCAATACGTAATAGGCACAAAGCGTCATATCCAGCTATAAATAATAAAAGAGAAATATAAGAAAATGCTTTGTTTATTGAAATGAATAGGAAAGGTATATATTATTATATATTATTATACAATCTTAACTACAAATCTAGTTGGTTATCATTTAAAATAATCCCGCTGTCAATGCAGGTAACATATTGGTAGCAGCGAGTCAAGCAAAGCTTTATTTCTGAAACATTTGCCAATTATGCAACAACTACCATTTGATTGCATTCTTCTTGTTAGTGAATACTATCAGTAATTAGAGATTTAGCCAGGATATGTATACCACATCTCTCTTGTCATAAAAAACATAGAAAAAATAAACAATTCTTTTTTAAATTACTTTGTTTAAATTGTTTTCTTTTCTTTCGTAATTGTTCTCTTATTATTTATCTAAATTGACGTTAAACGCAGTTTACAAGAATTTGTTGTTTTTTTTTATGCTTTTCTAAAGATATTCGTATAACCAGTCCTGACTGCATATTAATTTCTAAATGCGCGTACTTTCTACTTGGCATTGATACGACTCTGCAGGTATTTAAACTTCAACGATAAACAAAAATTTCAAATCATATATGAAGTTTTCCGCTCGTTTATGCCTGCAAAAGTATTTACTATATATTTGCACTAAAAAAATAATAAATATATTTAATTAATTTCAACGTGAATTATCATTTCCCAGGTGGCCGTTCCCGATCTCGTGGAGGCTGCTAAAGATGCCGACATTCTAATTTTTGTCGTGCCACATCAGTTTATTCGAAGGATATGCAGCACACTTCTCGGCAACATTAAACCTACGGCGATCGGACTTTCTCTCATCAAGGTAAAAAGATTATAAATTTAAATAATGCGAGATTTATTAGCGTGGATTTTGTCGGTCCCTATCCTTCTGTCAGTGATTAATTATGCATTACAGAATATTTCTTTCTGGCGAAAACATTATAATTATAGCAAGTGCACATATTTATTACAACTAATAAAAATTTTATTTGGCATGAAAAGATGGAAAACAAGGAAAAAAAATTGTTTATTTTTTCATTACTTATAAGAATTTGAAAAATAAAAAAAAAATAAGCGGTGATAAATCAAAATCCGTTAAAAATATCTTTGACATACAGAATTCGTCGCACATAAAGCCTTATCTAGACTTTTCTAAAAATAGCGCGTCTCGACCAAAAATTACTCAAAATACTTTCCTCTTTTGTTTGCTCCTAAAGTGCTTTACAATTTCAAAGCTACTTACTATTCCTGTATGATAATAACTATTCATTATTATTATTTCCTGTATATAATAATCATAAATAAACTTTGTTGATACTTCCAGGGCTTTGATCAGAAAGAAGGCGGCGGCATCGAGCTCATCTCGCACATAATTGCCAGGGAGTTACACATTCCCGTAAATGTCCTCATGGGAGCGAATCTCGCGTCCGAAGTTGCTGACGAAATGTTTTGCGAGACCACCATCGGTTAGTTCCTAACAAAATTTTTCCTTAATCATCTCGGATCATCCGAATAAAATTCCAGCTTTAAATCAAGCTGAAGAGCTTCTTAGAAAAAAAAAATACGTCTCATACATGAATATATACGCAATAAAATTCGTCTAAATTAAAACGTAGCCGTAAACGACGCAGTCCATTATGTAATATCCTTGAGAAATACCGAGAGAAAGAGAGAAGATTATGAGAGCTGCGAAGAAGCGGTACAAGTTCATCGCGTATTTTCGCGTGTGCGCATCACGTGTACGAGGCACGGAATCTCAACTTGCTGACGCATATGACCAGGCCGATAATTATTTTGCTCGTTTACCTGCGCGTACGAAGCCTCCTGTAGCGACGAAAATAACGCCTCTGAAAGACAGCATGCATTCTCAATATTTTTAACTTGAAACGTATCGGTCTTTACTCGACTAACTCTGGAGGAAAGCCTCCGAAAAAGAAATTGGACTCTCAGTAAATCAGCATTTATAACCTTTTTTGCAGGATGCAAGGACAAGATCAAGGCACCGATACTCAGAGAATTGATTCAAACTACGTTTTTCCGAGTAGTCGTTGTCGAAGACACCGATTCGGTCGAATGCTGTGGAGCTCTCAAGGTACTTTCCTCGCCCTTGCTTTTTCATATAAATCATTAAGTATTGAACAAGCGGAAACTAAGTATAAATATATCTTTGCAGAACATCGTTGCCTGCGGAGCCGGTTTTGTGGACGGTCTTGGTCTTGGCGATAATACAAAAGCTGCCGTAATTAGGCTGGGACTCATGGAAATGATCAAATTCGTCGAAGTTTTCTTCCCAGGAGGCAAGCTCGAAACGTTCTTTGAGAGTTGCGGTGTTGCCGACCTCATTACTACCTGCTATGGGGGTAGAAACCGCAAAGTATCTGAAGCATTTGTCAAAACTGGAAAGGTATGGTTAAAATCTTTATTTTGAAAATCGGATATGCTTAACCCCATGACTATTAGCTAATAGTACTATTTTATACCATGAGAACCAAAAAATCATATCGAAGTTGTGTTATTGAGATTTGATTGGTATAAAAAATCGTTTGTATATCATATACCTGCCATTAACAGTTCAAGGATTATTAAACATTATTTAAATAATAATTCACTTTAATTTTTCGAGAATTTTATAGTACTGTTCCAATTTTACTGAATATACATGTGAGAAAAATTCATTGCAGACTATTGCAGAGTTGGAAAAAGAAATGCTAAATGGTCAAAAGCTCCAAGGTCCATTTACTGCAGAGGAAGTTAATTACATGTTGAAAGTCAAGGGGATGGAGAATCGTTTTCCTTTGTTCACAGCTATCCATCGAATTTGCGTGGGCGAACTGAAGCCGACTGATCTCATTGATTGCATTCGCAGCCACCCGGAACACATGTAAGCTTAGATCTTGCCTCAAATTCAAATTAAAAAAAAAACTCGTAAGCAAAATTTCTAAAGATATGAAGAGAATTATTATAAAGGAAAACGTATCACAGTCAAACTACACCGTATTTCTTCAATTCCGCAATATGAGGCTCTATTTTTACATTATCGACACCTTTAGTGAAAAGAAGTTATTTAATTACTTAAAAAGTTGATCAATAGCTTATATATTAGTGAGGTAGGAATTGTTATGTTTTGAATGTGAAAAGGATTTGCATCTAATATAACTTACATTGTTTTTATTTTGTTACTGATATTTGAAAATTTTGCTTGTTATTATTATTTGTTCAATTTATTAACTGTTATATTATTTTAATAGCCGAAAGTGCCAAATTTAATATAGATATTTATTTTTACAACATAAAATCACAAAATATAATTTAACAAGTTTTTAAATCAAAAAGAAAAATTATACAAGAAAAACATTATTTGTTAAAATATTTTTAGGCACTAATTGTAAGTAATGATGAAGCTTTCTTTTATAGCTTCTGTAACATAAAGGGTGATGTATATAAATGTATATATTTTTTGCGCCATAATTTTTTTTAACATAAAAATAAAAGTTGCTTATGAAAATGAAAAAGTAATATTGATTTTAGTTAAAGGAGCTTCAAATTTTCTCAAATTATTTGAGAAAATAAAAAAGATTAGTCATTATAAATACTGTTATTGAAAGTATCATAAATAAAAGTTTTAAGATTTTTAACATTTGCAATATTGAAAAATATAAATGTACCTGTTTGGTTATACTACATTTTACGTAGTTTTTTTTTGTGCACGAAAAACTTTTTAATGTAAATCAATTGATTAAATTGCAACTTTTATAGATTATCAATTTTTATTTTATTCTTAAATGCATCATAAAATTTTCTTGCCTTATATAAGTGCTATTAATTACGGAAATTGATTTAAATATAACTAGAGATATGTGGGAAAGTTTTTATTTTAATGTATTTCTGTATAAATATATCTAGATAGTTAATGGTTTTTCTTAGAAAACGAGTAATAAATATATATACACACCTCTCACTTTCTATTAAAATCTGACAGAAATATTTTTTAGTGACACAATTAAAAAGTATAAATAGAAATGTAGTAAAACAGTCTTCTGAGATGCAAAAACTTATTTACATAATTCCCTTTATTTTCCTTTATTATGAATGTAATAAGAAGTTGCTATTTTATCAAAAATATATGTACTAACAAATTGATTAAATACTTGTAGAATCGAATTACGAAAGAGAAAATATTAAATGTATTTTGAAATTATTAAAAAAATTCATGACTATTATTTATCATTACATATACACTACCTTAAATTTAATTTCTATTTAGTTTAATTATCCCTTGTAGCGATCTGTTACGTATCTTAATTGAATTAATCATAAGAATCAATACTGAGTACTCACTAGACGAAGGTATTGACTCAATAGCTCGCTATTGACGAGTATTAGTCCTACTTTGGAGTACGTAATATCATATTCTCATTTTTTTTCCCAATATTTTATCAATGACAAGTTCTTACGTGTCAACATTTTTTTTCTGAAATTTCGAAATTTTAGGGACGACACCGACGTCGAGTTTGAGCAACAAGTAACCAACTCGCCAAAAAGTCATCTCTGAGGTCTTGGAACTAGGAATTTAATTAGAGTGAAATTTAAAGCAATAAGCTGATTCAGCTGAGAGGCATCAGTTTTGCATGTCGTTACATCATCGCAACATCGACCTTCATTCTACTAACGCCAAAGCTCATTGTGTCATATCCATCATCAACTGCATTTTTCCTTACAAATCGGACTTTTCAACCATCCCTCCGCAAGAAATCATTTGAAATTTTCTGTTCAATAATACTGCACTGCCACATTGTCTGATCGATTGTTTTCTACTTTTTATGTTTATATAGTTTTAGGTAAGTTTTTACTGGTGTTTTTCATAAAATGAAGTGTAAGCAATTCATTTGGTTAATAGGCTTTTTATTATTGAGGTACTGACTGTTAAATGTATTATTGAAAATGTAAAGTTTTTATTATCTTGTTTTTTATATAATGAAGAATAATAATGCAAATTTTATATTATAGAAATATAGAAATAAAAATGAAAAAATGAAAAAAATAAACAAAAGTAATTTTATAAAGACGAGAAATAAAATAAAGTTTTATCATTTATTTAAACTAATATTTTTTATACTTACATAGTTCTGTAAATCGTAAGTAAACCCAAAGCAAGAATTTATTAATTGCTCCTAATGATAGGGACAAGGCACTATTAATCTATTAGTTTAATATAAATCCAAGGAAAGAAAAGGTGCGAGTATAAAAATAATACTACCTAGGTCCTAGTGAACTTGTACTTTAACTGAGCTTGACGAAGCGCCGAAATTTCGAAAGCGTCATCGAGACACTCGTAAAGGCTACTTTTAATCGCGCAAGCTGGCTCCCAGCATAAGTCTGTAAAACAATAAAAATCTACGAAAATACCGAATAATCGTTATTGTATAGTTATTAAGGTGTTAAAAAAACAAAAAAAATCTTATAGCTGCACGATAATTGAAGCTGCACTCAATGTCATCGAGCGTTAATTAAACGATATATATATAATTTACCAAACGATTGCAAGTAGCGTCCGTAGTGGCGGATTCGTTATCGGTATAACAAACATACATATCGTTGCACGGCGAGGCTGAAAAATCTGTTGAAACTGAGCGCGGCCAACGTTGATAAAACGGCGCGGAATCTCCTTGAGCAGATGTCGCGGAGAGGCTCTCTCGAATAGTCAATCGGCGCCCCGACGCAGCTTCCGCTCTAAATTTAAGCTACACGCGAAAGATAGAGGAAGCTCTGAGGCTCTTGAGCCGCGGCTTGAGGCGATCCTTGGGCGCGCTTGACGAGCAGCCAAAGGTCGAGGTAGCTCTATACCGGGGGAGAGAGAGCTCGAGCTAGGAGACGCCTCGTCGTCGGCGCACTTTCGGCTCGGCACTCGCGTCGAATTCGCCGTTGAGCACACCGAACGGACAGATCGTTTCAACGCGACTTGCCTCCTCTACGACAGGTCTTTGTTTTCTTAGCAGGTTGGCTTTTCGACATGTCAAAGACAAGCATCTGTATCGTTGGTAGCGGAAACTGGTACGTAAATCTTTGTTGTTTTTTTTTCCTTACAAATCTTTTCCTCGCGTCTAAATTAGAAGTATTATGGCTCCACGCAAACACTCGCGGAAAGTGGTCTGCATTGTCGGATGCGGGAACATGTAAGTCTTTGCGAGCCAGCTCGTTTTTCGCGAGAATTAGCTGCGCTCGCACGCGAGAAGGACGGAAAAAGACGACGACGTCGTCGGCTGGTGGCTGCGGCTGGCCGCCTGCCACGGCTTCGCCAAGGCCACCGGCCGCGACGACGACGCTGCTTCCGAATAAACAAAAAGACTGATTGATAACGGCAAAGTAGTTTATAGGGAGAAATTTTAGGCATTAATCTTTAGGCTCGTTCGCACCTCTCAGGGGCTCGGCGATCGCCAAAATCGTCGGTAGCAATGTCACGAAGCACAGCGACAAGTTCGAGGAGAAGGTGCCGATGTACGTCTACGAGGAGATGATCGACGGCAAGAAGCTCACCGAGATCATCAACGAGAAGCACGAGAACGTCAAGTACCTGCCCGGTCACAAGCTGCCCCCTAACATAGTGAGTACTCTTGAGTACCGAGCGATCGGTACCGCCGCAAGTATAGAGTAAACGAAGTCTCGCTCGTGTATAGGTTGCAGTGCCAGATGTCGTCGAGGCGGCCAAAGAAGCGGATATCCTCATTTTCGTGGTACCACATCAGTTCATACCTGGACTCTGCGCCGCGATGCTGGGCAAGATCAAGCCCAGCGCGGTCGGGCTTTCCCTGATTAAGGTGAGGCTCCGTAGGTGAGCTCGGTTCGTTTGCGTTATACAGTCAAGCAGGCGATGCTCATCTCGATGATTTTGCAGGGCTTCGCCCAGGGCGACGGCACCAACATCAAGCTCATCTCCAAGATCATCGAGGAAAAGCTAAAGATCCCTTGCGCGGTCCTGATGGGCGCTAACCTCGCGAACGAAGTAGCAGACGGAAACTTTTGCGAGACGACGATAGGCTGCAAGGACAAGCGTATGGGTCCGGTCATGAAAACCTGCATGGAGACTCCCAACTTCCGGGTGACGGTCGTCGAGGACACAGAGGCCGTCGAGGTCTGCGGAGCGCTCAAAGTAAGTAGCCGATAACCGGCCTGATTCGACTCGGCTCGACTGATCCCAATTAACCTGTCCGCGCGCAGAACATCGTCGCCTGCGCCGCCGGTTTCGTCGACGGCCTGGCCCTGGGCGACAATACCAAGGCCGCGATCATCCGACTCGGTCTAATGGAAATAGTCCGCTACGTCGACCAATTCCACGGTGGATCAAAAATCTCGACCTTCTTCGAGAGCTGCGGAGTCGCGGACCTCGTCACGACCTGCTACGGTGGCAGAAATCGCAGGGTCTGCGAGCAGTTCGTCAAAACCGGCAAGGTGAGTAGAGAGAGCCGAAGGGGTGAGAGCCGCGATCGAGAAGCTCACATCCGATTATAATCCCCATAATTCGCAGACGATCAAAGAGCTGGAGGACGAGATGCTCAACGGGCAGAAACTTCAGGGCCCGGCGACGGCCGACGAGGTCAACGTCATGCTCAAGGGTTGCGGCGCCACCGACAAATTCCCCCTCTTCACAGCAGTGCACCGCATCTGTATCAAGGAACTCAAGCCCGAGGACCTGATCGACCAGATCCGCAACCACCCGGAGCACGCGTGCGTAGTAGCCTGCCCCGCCGACTACATCCCTCCCGTACCCGATCGAATCAAGCTCAAGCTTTCTATCTCTTTCAATCTGAATCGACCCTTTAGAAGCGCGCCCATCCCCGGCGAAGCCTAAATCCCCGCGGCTATTTTCTCTTTTGACAATTATTTATTGACGCGCGCTATACCATTTTCACCTAAACATTCCATTGACTAACTGCTTTGCCTGGGTTTAAACTACTGTTGAGCTTTGTGCCAGGTACTAGTACTCAATGTAGTGGCTAGCTGGGCGCGAATCTCCGAATCTCGACTGACTTTCATATGCTACCAGCTTTGGCTTGGTCCTTAACATTTATCCTCGCCCATTTTATTTTCAACACACTAATTCTTTCAAAGGAGTAAACTAAAGTCATATTCACTTGTCGAACAATTCTTTCAGAGCGAGACAATGAGCTGTTGCTGATGACTAACTGGCAAGCAATTCGAGCATCTTGGCTGATCCCTCTCCAGCGATCAATGTCAATGTGATGTGAAAAACATGTAAATGAAGCATTGTATATAGAGAATTTAATAATTTCTAACTTCATTAAAATCATCTTTGCACACATAAATTCGATGTAAAAATGTAAAAAAAGTTCTGTTAATAAAAAAGGCTACCTCTTAGCCGTTGTCTTTGAATTTTAATAATTGTGATACAGTCAATAAAACTAGCTACAATTAACTAAATTATGTATTAGTTTTTATAAAATTTACATATATTACAAGAATAAATAATCATTTTAACCTTGAATCTCCTTTGGTTTATTTGTCATGTACATCTGAACAACAAGGTGTTTTCACTTGTCTGAATTGTGATTTGTCAACCTTCTGACCATAAGGTACATTGTCTAGCAACTCTGTATCTGGTGTTATGCGAAGCTCTGTAATCATTGAAAATCTTGTACTACACAATTAAAAATGATAAAATTGTTTGATAAAAAAATTATTTCTTACGGTATACTCCAGGTCTTGTCTCAACTGCTTGGACAACTGTAGTTCGAACTTCCTGCTCTACTTCATTTGCTAATTTAATCAACTGAAATATGTAATCAAAATCAGTTTCATGCTTAAATATAACGTACATATATATTTTTGAAAGCAAAAAATGTAACATACCTCTTTAATGGATGTTTCATTCGTTACATCTTTATTTTTTCGATATTCATCATTGATTCTTTGTCTTGCAACTACAATTTATAACAATTTATTGTCAGTAAATTTTAAATTCTTATGAATGACAACCTTAATAAATAAAAAAATTACCTTTCAATGCAAATTCATCTCCTTGAAATGTTTTTAAACGTGTTCTGTGCAACTTTTTGAAAACTTGTAAAGCCTAAGGAGTTTACATTAACATTAATAATTATAATTTTTATATTTTATAACAGATTTTAACAAATTATAAAAAACATTTGTAGTTAAAATTATTTTATTTAAAGAAACTACTAATTATTGTTAGTTTATTAACTTGCATATAAAAATAGATCCTTTATTTTTAATTATTTTTACATGTTGCAAAACACTCGGTAATAGTAGTGATCACATTGAAATCATGCACAGTAAACACGTTAAATGCACGTTATATGTGCGTTTGTTTAAAAGAAGAAAATTAAAACGCAAATATATTTAATTAAATCCTTCACCCTACTTCTCTGCGCAAATTTCCTGACATGTTGACTTTTGTACAATGCAAAGAAACTCTAAATTTCACACAACTTGCAAAAAATGAAAACTGCAACAATTGCCGATGCCTTTATGTTTTGCAGTCTGCTCTCAGTATAACCTGACCTCACCTACATAACCTCGGAATAGTAGGAGTACATTATAGTACACTGTATATATACTGTCGCGCCACCCTTGTTTTTACGGATAATATAATAATTAATATACTTTATACTTTGCAAATTGCCTTGCAAGAGCAAGATTGGAACTTGTACGTTTTTGATGGTTGAATGATATAATCTGACGTACGTATGGAAAATAACAGCTGTAAACGTTTACTTTTGAAAAATGAAAGAATTGAAGTGTGATGAAAAAATCAACCTGGAGAATATGAAAAATCAAAAAATTCGACATTTTACATTTTATAACTACTCGTAAGACTGGTAAGCACTTTTCATGTTCAGAGTTCCAAATTATTATTTCATTTCTCTCTCCAATATATAAAAAATTCAATTCATTTCCTATTTTTTAGCCTTTATATATATTTTAAAATTATTTATTTGCTTAGATGAATTTCAATTTTACATAATATTTTTAATTTATTTAAAAATCAAATATTCTCAATTGCAACAAAATATATTTCACAACTTATATCCTCTTGAGATACATCAGGATCTGTGAAGATCTGATTAGATTTAGAAGAAACTGATTTATAAACTTAATAAATATTATTACTTCTATTAAAGTAGTGATGTTGAATAACAACTGTTACGATTTGAAAGTTTAAAGCAATACTAAAATCTTATGAAGTACTTCAAACATAACCACTTACTTTATTCTTTATAGTATTTGTACATGTCAAATATGTTTAGTTCATCGTTAAAGTACTATGTTAGTAAAGATATTAATTTATTTGAAACTTGTAACATTTTAGCAAACTACACTAGTTTTTTTATTTTAATTTTAGTTCCTGTGCGTTTCCTTTTCTTAATCTTCCTGCCAATATAAAATAGCTTATTTAGTAAAATATCTTGACAGTACGTGTAATCCTAATTTTATTTTTTGACATAATTTTGAATAAGTCTGTTCCTGTTCAAACAAACAATTCTGAGATGTGTAAATTCATGGGATGTAATATATTTTATCTTGACATGATTTGCATTCCTTATTGGTTGCTCATTTCCTAAATGTTAAAAGCAAATATTTTGATTTAGTAGTAAAATAATAAATGTATTGATTCCATTTTACATGGCAATTTATCTTGGAAACTTTATACATTCAACTCTTTGTATAATTCTTGCAAAGTCTGAACCAGAAATTATTTTTTTGAACTTTCACGATTTATATTGGCAAGGTGTAGTTTGTGCACATAAGAATTGTGCATATATTAATTGTGCACAATTTAGCATAGATCGGTATATCTATATATAAATTTCACCAATGTTAAAGTGTGCACAATTAATATGTGCACGATTCTTATGTGCACAAACCACACCTTGCCTTTATATTGAACCAATTTTCTTTTAAATTCATATAATCTCATTTATATAGTAATTGAAATTTTGCATAAAAATAAAAAATTGATTTTTTACAATTTTTAAGTATAGAATGGAAAGAGATAATTAGACATTTCTTATTTTTTTAAAATAGCGATATTTTCATTATTATCGCGAAATATATAGGTGTACTCAAGTATTGAGTGACATCACGACCATAATGTTATTGACCATAAATTATATTCATGACGCCGCGAAAACTTTAAATACATCTTTTATGTACCTTTTTTTAATTTTTCCAATCCTCTAATTTTACTCAAACTAATAGACTTATAAAATAAATAAATGTCACAAAATATCAGATATTCTCCCTAAAATCACTATTTTTTATAATTACCAAATTTTATAATATCGTTGATGAAATATTTAAAAAATCGATGCTGCTTCATTTTTAATTAATTACTTGCGAATGCGATGCAAAAAAAAGACGTTCAAATCTTCATTCTTTTTTTATTACCTTTAATTTTTATTTTATAGTTACCGACATTGTAGTTTTTCAAATTTGAGAGTCTAATTCTAAAATGAAAAAATTGAAAAACTCTAAGTTTTCCCTTAAAGTCTCCTTAAACCCAAATAAGATTTGACGAGTAGAACAAGCAGCGGGCATAATATTTAGAAATCCGTTTTTTCAATGAATTTCTTGTTATGAAGTACATATGTATAATTTATGATTCTTTAGTAAAAGGAATTTAAAAAAGTTGCTTGTATTTTAGAAGAAATGACTGCCTAAGCTGCTTAAAGATTGAAATTTAGTTAATCCATAATTAAACCACAATGGACAAGTGTCCATTATGTGGTCGTTCCACGTACATAGCAAGTGCAAGACTGATACGGGATGCTTGCGGCCACACCAAATGTCGATTGTGCCTATTACATGAAGAAAACGGATGCACTATTTGCATGCATGAAAGCTCAATGGAAACTCCACAAAGAGTCTTCCCGGATAATTATGGTGTGTATGCACAAAGTCTTTATATTATTTGTATTAAAAGATTCTAAGATCATGTATATTTCTATAAGCAGAGTCACAAAATGAAGAAAATTGTACAGCTATGGAGCTTGCCGATAGCGTCTCGCACAATTTAATGCAGAACATGCAGGAAGATGAAGAAATGCAAATTCAGTGTGACCAAAGAAATAAAGACAAAGAGTCTGAAAGGTCTTCGAATGGTAATGAAAATATTAAAAATAATATTGCAGTTTAGTCCGCGGTAAAAATATAAAAGCGAAAAAATGGAAAGAATAAAAAATGTCGGAACATTATTTATCTTAAATTTCAAAATCAAATTCTCTATCATATTCTTCGCATATTAGTATATCTAAAAACATTTTTACGAAGTTCTAGCGGAATCCATGATTAAGATTTCTAAGCCGCTCCTCTTAGTCAAAGACATCTAATAAAAATTAGTTTAATCACGTACTATTGTCGAAATATCAAAACGGATAAACTATTACTATTATTAAATTATAATTCAAATTGAACGTTCAATAATCTAACATTTTCTACTTCCCGCAATTTCGTCGAGAGCTTCTCCTCCTTCAATCCTAAAATGTAATTATCACCATAATTAATATTGATTATACTTTTTAGATCATTCATGTTTACAATCGATTCAAAAAAATCAAACGTTGCCTAGTGCATCAGTTGAATTTGTTAGTAATCAAGTGACTGATGACCAGAATGATAAATTAGAATCATCAAATATTACAATCTATAAAATTCTTGAAAATGGAAATTTAACAAGTGAATTATTAATAGAATCAAAAGAAAAAATACTTCCCAACTCAGATAATCAGATCTTGAAAAACCATCAAAGTGAATCGTCACCTTCTAAAACACCTAATCATTTGACTGAATGTAAAAGCCCAGGATATGAATTATCAGAGTATTTATTGTTAAAAAAAAAGAATTACAAAAGAAGCGAGAACGAATTTCTTAGTCCAGCCCAGTCTATTGGCGACAAAAGTCCTGACTTCAAAATATCCGATTATTTATTGTTCAAAAAAAGTTCAATTTCTAATGAACAAGTACTCGAAATCGAATCGGAAAATAAAATAAAAAATAAAAAGGAAGAACTTTCTAAAATTAAGATCAATAATTTTGAAAATAATGGATCTGATAACCGATTTTCAAATGCAGTCAATAATAGTTTATCAGAACAAGAAGTGTTACAATATCAGTATAAAGTGGTGACTGATTCTGAAAGTAATGTTCCTGAAATGGAAATTAATACAAATTTCAATAATCCTATAGAAAATAATCACGCAAAGAACTGTAAAAAATTAAACAATTCAAACGAGCCTAATTTTGTGGATAATAGTTTAACTGAAAAAGTACTTAATCTGCCTGAAGATCTCAAATCAAACAATGACGAGGAAAAAAAAGAAATGGAACAAAATGACGAAGATAAAGAAAATAAGGATAAATCGAGCGCGATTTTTGAAAGCAAATTTGAAACAAAAAATGAAAGTACTGTACGTAAAAACACGAAAGTTCATAAAACAGCAGAAGAAGATCCTTCGGTTATTAAAAACAAACGAAAGAATAAATCAAAATTAAATAAGAAAAATCATGTTCAAGCAAGCAGTTTGAAAGAAAAGAAGCGCAAGAAAAAATCTAAAATATTAGTCGATGAAGATGAAAAATTAGAGGTTTGTATTCAACCTTTTCGCATTACAAAAATTTGTCAATAATCGACTTTTTAATTTTAATTTATTAAACTCAATGATTAATCAAAATATTATAAATGTCTAAATTCTTTTAGATAATAAAGAAGCCAGCAGTAAAACGTCGAAAACCAAACAAAGACTGGAGTCACATAATCGTACTGCCAAGCAATCCAGTGACATATAAATGCACCGTCTGCGGAAAAGTATTCAAGAGTTTCCGTTGTAGGTGCTACCATTCGGCCTGCGTACTTGGCAAGCTACCTTTTCAATGCACTATCTGTGATCGTACATTTGCCAAACGTTCTCATTTTGAATATCACGAACGCATGCACTCCGGTGATAAACCGTTTCAATGCGACATGTGCGGCAAGAGCTTTATTCAGAAGAACAAGCTTAATCGGCATCTGTTTGTTCATAAACGTGAGTGCTTTGGTTTTTTTCATTGAAACTGTTAAAAAAATTAAGCGATTGAACAATGTGCTTTAGTTAAAAAAAGGAGAGTTTAATGCCTTTTTCGGTTCTCCTCTGTATCTACCATTCTGCGATGTAAATAGTAACAAAAATTCGTGTAATTTGCAATCTACTCCCATTATTGTCTGATATACAATTGTCCAATGTGCTGTTCTGCTATTTATATTGCCCTTTTTTATAATTGAACTTAACAATGGTTTCTACTTTTGTAGAGCAAAATGATATAGAATGTAACGAATGCGGAAAGAAATTTAGTACAAAACAATATTTGAAGAATCATATGACTACTCACACAAAAAATTCTTTCAAATGCCGCTTCTGTCCGAAAGTCTTTACTTTCGATCCTAATAGAAAACGTCACGAACGATCTCATTCATGTGAGTACATAAAAAATGCAACATAATTTACATTAATTAGAAATTTAATAATTTTTATTATCGTTTTCAGCTGACAGACCATTTAAATGTGATATTTGTTCGAAAAGCTTTAAAGTTAAGTCATTAATGACACGCCATAAAAAAACACACGAGAAAAGCAGGCCTTTCTCTTGTCACAATTGTAACAAAGTATTTTTAAGTAAATTTGAAGTTCAACGACACATGGCTGTTCATTCTGGTAAAATTATCTAAATATTATTATAAAAATAAAAAAGTCTAAAAATGTAGGAAATTGTAAATATATAAGATTTATATAAAAGTATATAAATGATATAATTTTATCACAACTTATTTTTATAATCTATTTAGTTGCTAAAATGGAAAAATTTTGATTTTGTAGATTTAAAACCGTACAACTGTGAGCATTGTAGCTTAAAATTTCGCCGCAAAGATAATTTGCATCGTCACATAAAACATCACCATCCATGCAAAGAACAAGGAAGCATTGACAATATTATCAATGTTCATAAAGATTCAACACAGCACATCGAAAATTCACCAGAAAAGAAACCGATAAAAAAAAACAAACTCAATTCAAAGAAAGATAAGCTAACTCAAACGAAAAAGAAATCTGATAGTGAAATCAAAAAGACTCCAAAAGCTTCAACAAAAAACAAAACAAGAAAAGCTTCAAAATCAAACTCAGTCGGTTCTAAATCACTTCAAGTAAAAGAATTTACATATTCTAGATCTTTAAATACATTTATAACTTTCCATTTCTTAAAATAAATTTATTTTGTATTTTTCTTTAGCACCGTGCAGCAGAAAAAGGCAAGTCACGAAATAAGTTCCAAACAATAAGAAGTCCAATCAGTATTCAAAAATTTGTCTTCGAAAATAATAAAAGTGTAAACTTCAGCTATACTGATCCTATTCCCCGTAAAGAAGCGCTTGATTTGAATCGTTTAATCGAGGAGAAAATTTCTGGGCAAAGTCCCGCCTTCTCTAGTTTTACCAATTTTTCATTTCATGCTTCACCGGCAAGGTATGTACTGCTATTTCGTTACAAAAAAAAATTATAATTTTCTTTAAAATTATTAATAATTTATTTACTTCTACTCCCATATTTATTTATGTAAAATATAATAAATATAACTTCTCTCTTATCATTTTTTAAAAAAAACTTTTTTATTGATATTTGCGATAAAGTCTTAATTTTTATATTTATTAGTAATATTAACTTAAAACATAAATACAATATGTACATCCTTTTACAATTAACTTTACCGTATTTAATAGTGCAAGTAATTATAAACGTTTTTTGCGTAAAATTAGATAGTAGACGTAATAATTTTACTAATAGATAAAAATTTATTTATAGAAAAAGAGAAAGTGGTAGTAGTGTAACTACTACTGATGGAGATAGTTCATGGAATAGAAATGAAAAGAATAATGAATTGCTAAAAACAGAGGAATCAGCGTTCGTAAAAAAAGATACGTACATGCACTGGAGGCGCAGAACCGCCGAATCTTTGAAATCTAATATTCGCAAAAGATAAATTAAAATAAATCCCTTTAAATATTTTATTTATTTGGAAAACTATTCGAATCTTAAGATACAAAACGTATCTAATTTTTTTAAGAAGTTCTTTACATCAAGTGCATATTATATATGTGCCTTTTTAAAATTTACGAAAACAGCTACACTAAAGTAACGTAAATAAAATAGCTTTAATAAATTTCTTATTTCTGGTATTAAAAAATAAAAAAATATAAATATAATATAATTTTTATTTACGACTGAAAAAAAATTTTATAGTAATCTTAAATCTGTTTTTACTTGTCTGTAATGTTTTTATATAAATTCTATTATATTAGTTTTTTTAAGTTATTATGGTTAAATATTCTAAAATTAATTCACAACATATTTCGTAATAAGAAAATTCGCATTTATAGAAATATTGATTCACAATTCGCCGTTTATCATTTTTGGAAGATCATTTAAAAGTCATGTAATTTGTAAGTTTCTTGTAGTAAGTAGTTCATGTATAAAACAATAAAAGTTTTGCGTTGAATGTATTTAAAATGAGAACTAAGAATGTTTTGAAACACGGAAAATTTTCCCGTTGAATTAGCAAAGGTATAACAATAAATTTTTTAAAATCGCAACTAAATGACTGATGATGAATTTGATACAGATTTTTTAATTAAAAATAAATACAACTATCAATTTTTATAAGTGATTTTTGACACTATGTATCATGTTATACTAAACAATTAAAACAATTGTATTTGTACTGAATGTCGTATCACTCAAAAAACGATGTTTATGCGAATATACCTACAATAACATGTTTTGATAAGATAATGAATTTTTAATTATTATATTTATATTAATTTTTTATATTTCTACTACTTTTTCAACAGATATTAAAATTACTTCCATAAAATTTCTTATTGAAATGAACTTTTATTATTTTTATTAAATACATATTCAATATTTGAATACGATTTTTCAGAAAATTTCTGAAATTTTAAAGATCTATTTTTTTTGCAATATTTTTTTGTACCATCTAAACATTTTAATAAGCAAAACTTAGTGCTACTGTAAAAAACTGTATATAAAAACAGTTAATTTTTGCTTTAAGAAATGTATTGTCTATGATTTTTTCTATTTTGGAAAAATTCTTAAATTAAAAAATGTTTTTATGATATGCAAACAAAATAGTTACACAACTAAAAACAATAAAAATGAAAAATGTGCAAAAATCTGCTTCTTGTACACATTTTTCTGTCGTTATAATTGTACCCGTATGTAATCTTAAATTAATCATTACACTAAAACATTTATGTCAACGATAAATTTAATTTCTGTGAAAATGCTATTAATCTGTATAAATTCAATCAATAAAATTTTATAAACTAGAAAAATTTTGATGCTTCATAATTATTATAAAATATATTATATACGTATTATAAAATATTTGCAAAGAAATTTAAATTTTAAATATTTAATAACGTAGAAAACAATTTTTTACAATAAATACATAATAAATTGACTATCTCAATAACATCTAAGAAGTTTTGTATATATTAATTTATAAATACTTAAATAAATATTGCACATAATTAGTATAAAAATAAATAAATATCAGTCTTCATGTTATATCTGGTTTTTCAAAATTTGACAAATTATTCTGTGCTCGTAGAATTGGATTACAACTTGAGGACAGAAAATGTTTGCCTCTTCAGCTGTAACCAGGTCAATTTCTTCTGTACCTTTCCTATAAAAAAAAAAATTTGTACAGTGTATAATAAATATATTTTTCATATTTTGTTGTACCATTTGATGAGGTACATAAGCTGCCCATTAGATTTAGTATCACCAATAATTTTATCTGCTTCTAATTGTCTCTGAAATCCATGAGGCTTGGGATTGCCATCTAGCTTTCTTTGTTTATTCATTTCTTATTTGGTATTTAGAAATCTAACTTCTTTCAATAAGTGGGCAACACCTGAAAATAATTTGAAAGAATTTTAATCTTTTATTAACGTTTTAAAGTGACGTTCTAAGTTATAGTAATAGGTTATAACAAAAATATTACTTTGATTTAATTTCAATCATCAAAAAGAATTATCGATTATTTTTTGCACTTATAAAACCATTTATATATTCTTTGATAATAAGTTTCATTGTTTACATTGTTAAAATGACTTGGTAAGCTACTATACGACGCGGATTGATCCATATACCGGAATTTTTTCAAATATCCCTCACTGGTGTGATGACGCTTTGAACCTGGAACCCTGGAACTGGAAGTATACCTTAATTACTTTTAAATATTGGATAAAATTTTACTATCAAAAAATAACAACAAAAACTTTTTTTTATACTAAATTTATACTAAGTAAAAATTGTTTTTGTTAATTTTATCAGTCGCTAATCGATGATTAAATATTATAGAGCTATCGAAAAGTACGCAACGCTAAAAACTAACAAAAGCGCTATGGTGGAATGTAAAATCGCCATGCTTTTTCGCCCTCTTTAGTGGCAAGAAAGAATAATTGAAAAATCGATTATTATATATATATATATATTATATTATAATATATAATAATTGTACTTTGTACATGTAATATGTATGTATATATATATTTTAAAGTAAATTCCATTTTCTCTATTCCTAATTCTAGATATCGACATTCCCAATTCACATTCCCAGGGGGTAGGGCGGTCCGCGTGTGTGTAGCCGTGTATGGTGTAGTATAGTTGCGCACACTCTCAAATTTAGATTAGTTACTACCGCTACCTACAAGTAATTCCAGCCGTAGTTCCGTACCTATCTATGGCTCGAATTCATAGTCGTGACTTGAGACGTGAGACGGACTTGAGACTTGAGAACAGGGTTGTTGGACAAAATCGCTACGCTAGCGCCACAAACGTATAATTCAATTCAAATGAAAGGCGCATGCA
>UCOL01003390.1:0-19226 GCA_900474335.1 Ormyrus nitidulus | reverse complement strand
TTTACGGCCCCCCCCCCCCCCATCCAAAAAAAGGCGTTTAAGGCCCTAAAATTATGAAAATTTATCACGCTCCACGCGAGAATATATCGCTTACGAATGTTTATCTTGGCGCAACATCATAAAATTAAACGTCAAAAATCTATCACACGCTTCGATCCGCCGAAAAAAAAGACCCCGTAACGCATCTCGTAAAAGCATCGATTTCCACCCAAAAAAAAAGTGTAAAAATCTCGATAACAGTCGGGGAAAAAGTCCATCTCGAATCCCCGGATACATCGTAATGCCTCGCGCCGATCCCATAAATTCAGCAGACTCGCCCCTGGGCATTTAAAAAATGTCTCAACGTTCGTTTGCGCAACAGGCTTTATTCCCCCCCCCCTCTCCCCCTCTGATCCCAAGAGCTCCTCTCTCTCTCTCCGCCGCTGACTTTCCGTTGAAAAACCGCTGTAACCCCCTCCGTAACCGTCTTGAACATAAGGCGAGAGCGAGAGAGAGAGAGTGAGAGAAGGATAGCTGCCTCCTTCGGGCGCATTGTGCGGAGGCGCGTGCTGCGCACGCGTACGACACGCAGGATGCGCCCGTCTTTTCTCCGCAGCGTGTGCTGTGCGAGCTTTTTTTCCCCCCGCCGCGGGCATTCCCGAGGGGAGATCCCGCGCGATCGCGGGTAATGAGCCTCGGCTCTCGAGACGGCGGCCGAGGGACGGTTTTTCTGAGACGACGCGACGGGCTTTTCGGTGGAACGTGTTTATTAGCCGCGGCTCTTGTACGCGCTGGGTTTTTCTTCGCGGGGGAAAACGAGGTATGCGCGCGCGCTCCGGTGATTAAACGCTCGCTTGGAAAAGTGTATCGACGCCCGGAGGGGTTCGCGCTGAAGTTTAAGACATGTTGTGCGGTAATTGCCACCGGGTGTTGCTCAATATTAATGAGGCGAGATATCGTTTTGAGAACGCAATTAGACGCGGGAGGCATTTGAAAAATGCCGCGAATTCCGCCTCGTATTCCCTCCAGAATCAATATTTTACCGCGCACTTCACTTCTCCGATCGAAGTCAAACCGGACACTGCTTTTTGCCGCACACGTCGAACGAGCAAACTCTCCTCTCCTAATTGCATTAGCAGCTCTAAAAAGCGAAGATCGCCGCGTTAAATCGATCACCGTCGAAAGCTTCGCTCGACAGGAGCGAGAGAGAGAGATAGAGAGAGAGAGAGAGAGCGCGTTTTTCTCCGGCGAGCCGAAGTTAAGAGACCGGAACGCCTCGGACGCCGTTGGGGCGGTTTTGCGCGCGGCGAGATCGTCGCCGGGGGAAATGTTTATTGGCCGCCTTTCGACTTCACGGCCGCTAAGCGTTATTGGGAGGCGCGGTTTTCGGGCCTTATTTGCGTAATGGAATTTTATTAGCGGGTCCTTCGGCCCGGGTCGCTTCATTCGAGCCGAGTTTTTTGCAGGGTTATAACCCCTTGCTCTTTTTGAAAGGCGCTTATGGGGATTTATTTATTTATTTTTTTGAGCTTTCTCACTTGTATTATTTGATAGTTATAAATAAGATGAAAAAGCGTGGTTAAGAAACTGACTTGGTTAGACGAGTGTCGATGAAAAATTTGTCGGGGGAAAAGAGTAGTTAGGAAAAAATTAATGATCAATAACAGCGATATTTCCGATTCAGGGGCTGAGAGAGACGCCTTTCACCTTTTTTTTTCACGTTTTTCCGGGGAAGGGATCAGCGCGGACCGAGCGGTAAAAAGTCGGTTTTACGTGGAATTTAACGTTTTGTAAAGGCTATATCGCACTTTCATCGTATTTCATCGGATAAAGCATCTTTTTTTTGGGAACAGATATACACAAGCTTCCTTTTTTAGTTTTTTTTCTTTTTTAATGTTCTAATTGCACGACGCATTCGGTCGAGTTTTATGGAAACACAAAAATCTCCACGTTATGCGCGTGCATCGGCTATCTCCCGAAAGAAAGTAAATACGTTATTTTCGGATCGTAAAACGATATCTCGATGCCGCTGAGGTTACTAATTATTTCTTATCAAGCCGTACGAAATATTACTCCCCGCCGATGAAATTTAATTAAAAATTTATTTTCAAGCCGAATCCTCGACTGCCGGAGCATCGTTTGTAAAATACGCGGCACCTTCTCTTCGACCGCCACCGCAAACACGTCATGTATTCGCATCATTTTCATCGTTACATCCAATCTAAAACGGCACTCGGTCGCGCACTGAAACCAATTGCTAATCGCTCGCAAAACAGCTCGAAACAATCTCTGCCGCTGCATTCGAAGAAAGCGTCGCACTTTCTCACGAGGCGATATGTACGCGCGTCGCCCACCGAGAGCGTGAGATCTTATACACGCAGCCTCGATAAAGCGGAACGCCGATAAGGACTCGTGGAAAGTGCAACCATATATATATAGTTTGGGAAAGGAAACCGAGCCGCTTTTCGAAGGGAGGCTGGCGAGCGGCCATTTTTAAAAGTCGACGATCGGCTCCTCGAGCGTTATCTCCTCTCCGCGGCGCCGTTCGTCGGGGGTTATAGTTATTGGCTCGTTTTTCAAAGGGCGGAATCGGGCGACCCTCCGCGGTCGGATGCGAGTATTTCGGCTGGGTTATCTCGGCAATGCTCGCTGAGATATAGCGCCCCGGGTTCATTGTAATGAACTTTTTCGAGGCTCTCTCTCTCGCTCTCTCTCACGGTTTTATCACGTGGGATTGAAGTTTTAGATTTAAGTTAATTATGCCGCGCTTTTTGATAGTGATACAGCGACTAATTTGCGTTTCTTTATTGCGAAGCTTGAGAAAAATATGTGACGGGGTCTTTATTTGCTTTCGGAAGGTGTTTATCGTCCCTCGAAATCAGTTTCGAGTCGATTTAATTAAATCGTACAGTATAAACTGTATGTGGAACAGATATTAAACATGTTTTTTTTTGCTCGCTTTCGGACTTCACTCGAAAGTATACCGAAGTTCGCGCAAATTTAGATCAGGCAAACATTGATAAAAGCTTTTATACAGATTCATAAAAACCTTCTTTCAGATATTCGACGACCGACATGCGCTTCAAAACCGACCGACTTTTTCAAAAAGACGATAATATAAAAAAATTCCAGAAACCGCAAAGGCGAAAGAAATCCTCACCGCCCGGGAATCCATCGCAGATAAGAGACTCCCCCGACTCGTCTGGCCTGCCGCGCCGATTCCTCAATGAAGCGACACATTCTTTGATTATATACGCGCGAAATTGCATCACCGCGCGCGGCCGGATAGGCACACACGGACGAAGAGATACGCAGAGCAAACCGAAAAAAGAGAGAGAGAGAGGCCTCTTTTTTTTTCGGGATCCGCTGCAGACTCGACGACTCTTGAATGAACTTATCCTCCGTGAACGGACGGACGTCGATCGTCACGCGAGATCACGTTATATTTGCCAGTTCCGGGGAGAGAGTCGGGGACCTTTATCACTCCGGCCTCTCTCTCTCTCTCTCTCAGCTGTTTGTCGCCGGCACGATTCTCGGAAGGTCACCCATAAAAATATCGCGGCCCAGGATGCAGACACGTCGCTCTCGCTTTTTTGCGCCGATCTCGCTGTATAAGCGGCTTGCGCTTCCACATTGAAATTCGACTTCTTTTTTTTTTTATCTATACGTCGCGATTAATATTTTAATTAAACGCGCGGTCGACTTTTCGACTTCGGGGGGGCCGACGGAGAATTTTTGGGATTTCGTCACGGGAAAGCGGACGAGGCTCGGGAAGACGAGAGCTCCGGGCGCCCTCATAAATCACGGCTCCGGGGGCTTCGCTTCACACGACGCGGCCACGGTCGGTTCGTGCGCCGAAAATCGATCATTTTTTGTCGTCGCTGGTTATGAAGTTCCGAAAGAATTTCGCGGCTTCGAGTTTTTTGTTATACGACTCGGCGACGGAGTTTATGTTGTGTCGAACGGCTGCCAAAATAAGACTGATGATTTTTTTTTTTTCAGTTGAAAAATAAAAATGATTGTATACTGCAGTTTGTAAATAAAGTTGATCGATATATTGCGCATGTAAAGCACATTTACAACTTGAGAAGGACAATTTTTACATTCTCCTTTCGGCGCGCATCGCCGTTTGAAAAATTAACGCGAACCCTTCACTTTTGTACCGGCCAAAAATCGGGGAAAAAAAAAACAATATATCCCACTTCCTCCGCTCTCCTCCAGGCGTCTCAATCCTCGGCGCTCGCATTTGCTTTCCATCATCCTCGAAAGCCGTCAGTCCGCGAAATTTCAGCCGCAAAAAGCGCGCTAGTTTTCGAGTCGCCGAGCGCGGCCGAGGAGGGGGGGGGGGAGGCAGAGCTCCGAACTGAAGTGGGGTCTCTCCCCCCGGTGGATGCGCACACAAAAGAAGAAAGAGCTGCGCGCGAAAAGAAAGGAGAGAGAGAAAGAGAGGAGAGGCGAAGAAGTCTGGTCGGCTTGCGGAGGAAGAAATAAAGCTCCCGCTCCGCGAGTCGCGGCCCGCGCTGCAACTGCGGTCGTTCTCGTCGTTAAATTCGCCCGCTCTCCCATAAACGGCGGGAGAGCTCCGCGGTTTCGCTCCCGCGCGTGCACGGGCCGAAGCGCGAATTTCGGCGCGAATTTTTTTTATTTTTTTTTATTTTCGAGGGGTATTTCGGGAGGAATGTCCAGCGCGGCTGGCGGAGGGCCGTTTGGGAAATGGGACGGTGACGCCGAGGCGAAAGGTTTTCGCGATTGGCTTAGGCTGGAGGGATATTTACGGTTTTGATAAGGGGTATAGTTTACTGTTATTGCTATTATTTTGTTTTACGATATTGAATTATTTCGCCGGTATTCAAGAAAAAGTAGCGGTTTTTAGGTGTGCATGACGTTTCTTCGACGTTATTCCGCGGAGTTAATTGCACGAGGGTCATTAATTAAATTCTTAACAGTCTATCATCGGTTTACATGTTCTATACGTCATTTGAATTATAAATCTTAAAATTATATACGAATATTATGCTTTCTACAGTTTTGTAAAGAAATGGATATTTAACACATTCAACTGTATTCTAAAACGGCAGACCTCCTCTTTCAAAACGACTAATTAATAAGCATTAGATCCCATCATTAAAACTCAGCCGTACTCAAAAGCAAAAAAAAAAAAGAAAGCTGGAGCAGGGTTAAAGATCCCCCGAGTTAATTCGCAGCTCCCATCCGTATTAACGCGTTCTAATGCCAAAGTTTAGTAAACAGGAAGCAGCGGGCATTCATCAAAAGAAGGCGAATAAAAGAAGCAGCGGCAGCATACACGATTCACGAGCTCCCCGACAGGCAGAGAGAGAGCGAGAGAGAGAGAGAGAGAGAAAGAGAGAGAAAGAACAGGCTCTCTCGGGCGAGGAACCCGAGGATAAGGAGGGAGCCTCCTCTCAAGGACAGATTAAAAATCGCGCGTTGGCGGGGCTCTCATTCTCGTGCGCGCAGGTTGTCGGGACCATTGACTCTAAGGGATTCCAGATCTCGAGTCGCTCTTCTTGGAAGGGATCTAAGGCCCCCGGTATATAACCTAAAACTCGCCCCCCTCCCCTCTGCCCCACCCCACCCATCCCCTCCTTCTCTCTCTCTCTCTCTCTCTGTCTTTCGCTGCTCGGAGGAGTTAGAGAGGAGAAAGACAAAGAGAAAACGGGGAATTATGTGCCGACGAGAGAGGCGTAGAGGAAATAAGAGGGGAGGGGAGAAGGACAATTAGAAGTAAAAGAATCGAGAGTAACCGGCTGCTTTCTCTTGTATGTTTTGCCATTCCGGAGGGTTTGTTCTTTCGTGAATAGAATGTTCGATGATATGCAGGAATTTGCCGAAAATTTATCGATTTATCGTCCCCTGCGGGATTCTCGGTATCGCTCCTCTCTCTCTCTCTCACTCGGCAAGATGAATGATTTAATCAGCCGTGCAATTGAATTATTCGAAATTAGCCCCCGAGAACTATCTTTACTCCTCCTACAAAAAAATTAATCAATCGAATTTACAGAAAACGTATGTACGAGCGACAAAACTCGGGACAGCGTAATTATTAAGCTGGATAAGACTGTATATCAGCGTCGTTGGCCGGGGAGGGCAGCCACAATCAGTCGGAATTCGCGCGCGCAATTAGTCGGGGCGAAAGTTTAAAGAGCACTGCACAGCGGCAGCGGGGAATTAAGGAAAGGATTCTAACTCGGCTGGCTCTCCCTTTGACGGCGGTAGACAATGCGAAACGAGTTCCATTGAGACAATTGGCAATTTTCGACGCCGAATATCCGTCGGAAGCACCGTAGCGCCCACGATTTTTTCTCTCCCTCTCTCTCTCTCTCTCCTTTCCTAGTCTGCATCGGGGCTTTCTTCGGACGCAAATTGCGAGGCGGCCCCCCCAGACGATAAATTGCCAGGTCTCTCTCTCTCTCTCTCTCTCTCTCCGCCTAATACGCGCGAGGAGTCTTCGCTCTGCGAGATGGATTCGTATTTATGTGCCTCGTGACAATTCGCTCTCTTTATCTCATCAGCGGCTAATTTTACGGATTCGCGAGGTTGACGGACGTATACATAGTGCAGAGAAAGTGGCAGCGTGAGTCATCCGCGCCGTTTCGTGTCACGAATTCTCTGGGAAGAAAAATTGCGAACGGTTTCATTCGTGAATTTATCTATGTACGTCGCGTGAATTGGCCGGTTAACTTATTCACTCGAGTGGTCCTCGGATGCATTTAGCCAATGATTCGAACATTTTTATTAATACAATAAAGACGCTGTTTTCGAAGCTGAAGATTGTACTTCAACTTCGTTTCGGAGGAGCGTCGCATACTCGAAAGCCCGAACTTCACCCCTCGAGAAAAGCCAATTTTCCTCGGCGAGAGCGGGCCAATTAACAAGAATAACCCATAGCGAAGAATCGAAAAGCTGGCTGCAGTCGTCCGTCAAGAATGCCCGAGGACGTGGGCTCGTCGCAGCTATTTAAAAGGCCCGTGCAGAGACGCAAGTCGGGACTGCCGCTGCCGCCTCGCACTCACACCGACGCGCCAGACGGTCGCTCGCCGGGACCGCACGCAGTAACATTACTCTCGGTCGCCGCAGACGAATTCATTGGGCCACCAGCGGACAGCTGTCCGCTCTCTCTCTCTCTCTCTCTCGCGTCTTCCGTTCACAGGCAGAACACTTATGACGATTTGGCGATTTGACCGTCCTTATCTTTTCGTGCGAACCGAACCCCCTCTCTCTCGCCCTCTCCTAATTCCTCGGGCCGTCTGCGCGTCCGCTGACGCATACTTTCTCCGCTTTTATATTGCGAGCGCTCTCTCTCTCTCTCTGGCTCTCGGTGCAGTGCGTTATATATATCGGATTGCTTATATATCGGGCGATGGCTCTTTTTTTTCGGAAATTCCTCCGGCGAGCTTCTAGGAAACCACCGAGAGTCGATATCTCGGCCGCGCGCGAGTGTTCGATGACAACGGGAAATTTTCGGGGATTGATGATTTTTTTTCGGGGGATTTATGGAGTGTGTTCTCTTTCGAGGGTGGCAGAGGCTTGGGAAAAGCGATTTCGGATGGAAATCGGTGAGGAATCTCGAAGAGGTTTTCGATTTTTTAGGATATAACTTTTTTACTGGGAGCGCTCTCTTTCTCTCTCTGGGTGTTGCCGAACGCGGGAGATAATGGCATCACTTTCTTCCAGTGCGATGTTTCGGGAATGCACAGATACGGAATGTTTTTCGTAAAATATATAAGATCCCGGGGAAGAATTTCGTGGTACAGCGGGGAATTGAGATAAGCGAACGTGAATCTCAGTTATTGAAACATAGTCATATCGGCCGCGGTCGTCGAGCGCGACGGATTCGTAAAGTAATTTAACGATACTGTTCTAAAACGATTTGTCAAAAAATAACGACCGCAGAAGCGCCGACTCGACGACCGCAATTAACCCCCCCGAAACGAGCGCATCCTTTCGAGCCGTTAAGTCAAAACAGTCGAACATTCCCTAATTCAACCGGACGCCTCGTTAAACTCAAGAGGCGCATCGGGCAATGCCGCTCGGAAAACAGCTGATGTACGGCCCCGTTCTGGGGACACACCCAGTCCGCCTTTCCCAGCTTGTATAATAAGCAGGCGTTTCGCCGCCTCATCTTCGCCTGAAAAATTATTCAAAGGGTGCAGACCGCGGCAGCCCTTATCAAAACAGTATAATCGTGGCGCGCATCGCGATCCCACGCGGCCAAATTACGCGCACCTGGACTACATATATGTACTACTGTGACCTACCGATTTTTCGTTGGCGAATACATTCAACGTTTCGAAACGTCGCGGGGGGGCGGCTCCGGATTCCGAGCGGTCCGTTACGAGAGCCGGCAGGGGGGGTGTGTTGTTGCGCCGTCGGTAGTATTTAACGCGGCTCGGGTTTGGCTTTGGCCCGCGGCGGCGAACTGATTGCCGGCGATATTTAATCGCTGGCTTCGCTGGACGGAACTGCGATTATTGGGGTATGCGTGAGTGAGTGGCTGCTTGTTGCGCGGGGATCACGTGTTGATTGCCGGCTGCATTGTGCGGCTTCGATCGTTGCTTTCGTCGAGAGGCAGGGGGAGGACTGACACCGGGCGACCTTTAACGCGTAATGTTTGAATTTGCGAGGAAAGCGATTGGGGAATTAAAGTGGCGGGGGACATTATTTTTGCTCATCGGGGGAAGTTGATCGGGGATTCTTAGTTGATTCGTGGAGGAAGTTACTGTTTGAACGAGAGTAAAATATTTTAGGTGGTGCGATGTTTACCGTTTTCTTTGGAGGAGCGAGTCGAGCCCCTTTCTGGTGCGCGTCCCCCTGTTTTGGATAATCCGGCAAACGCCCATTTGTTGAGCTTACGTATATTAAAAAATAACGGTTCTTCTTTCTCGGGCTTGAATAAAATATCCTTAGCACAGTTTTTTTTAGTTAGGTAACCGTTGATAGAGGTATTTTAACGAATTTTTTTTTTCTTTTTAAGAAGTTAGCTAAATAAAAAAATGTATTTTTATGTAAATGATTGAGATGAATTGAAGAACGATGCATTAATTTAAAAAAAATTTTTATTTCTTAATAGTTTGTACGTTTTATTATTAATTAATCTTATATATGTATATCAATTTTCTTAATTGTAATATCAGAATTGTCTGCAGGTAATCATATATTTCGTTTCAAATACAACTCAAAAAGTTTTCAAACCTGATGCAAAAAAATCTTTCGCGTTCGCATCCAACGCCAAGCCAAGTCGTAAGCAAAACCCGAACACCTCCATAAAAGCGTCCTCAGTCACGAAGCGGAGCGCAAAAAGGCACGATTCATCGATTAAAGTTGAGAGCGGCGCAAAAACAGCAGCTGGCTTAATTGCTGTCCTCGCCGACGCGGAAGTAGTGCACCTTAAAAAAAAAAAAAAAAAAAGAACCGCCGAGCAATCGGAAAAGTGAATTCTCATGCCTTATCTCGCATTTTCTCCTGTCCCCTTGGCGCACCTCTCGGAAAGGGGCGGCGAGGAGAGCACCTATATGGCCCAAGCATCTGTCCTACCGGCATGCCTTGTGCTGTGTGTAGTGCCTTCGAGAGCTGCTTGTGGGAAAGAGGGTTCAAGCGCACTTTTTGATCGTGCGGTCATCCGGACATCTGGGGCGAGATTTGACTGAGCGATATTGCGGCCGCTGGTCAGTATGGGGAATTTTGCGGACGGCCCGAAGGATTAGCCAAGGTTCTCATGTCAGGCTTTATCGAGGTCATTTGTTTTGGGGCTGCCGGCCGGTGTGTATGTATATAGGCATTTGAAAAATGTCAGGAGCGTTTTTCCCGGGGTTATTGCGCTTTCGTTTTCTTGACGTTCTCACACAGGTATTTTCTTATTTTCCGTATTAAAATATAGCTTTGCAGTTTTTTCTTTCATAGTTTTTTAAATTGTTTGTGAATTCGAGCTTGTCTTCTTGGTGTAAAATAAATAAGACGTCTTAATTAGATCTTTGGGGAAGGTTTCTCATTTTTGAGATTTTGAGATTTTATGTGCTTCTAGGTATCTGTTGTCCTTTGAAATTCTATCTTTTATGGTAGACTGACTTTTACGATCTCAAGCATTGCCGAGAAGCTACGCAGCTACTTTGCATAAAGAAATAATCAAAGATGTGCAAAAATAATTTTATAATTCGTGATAAACGAAGCGGCTAATTTTACGCATTGTTTAATCAAAATTTAAAAACCATTGCTTCTTGAAAAAATAATCCTTTAAGAGTTACACTTTAGAAACACGTATCTACCAAACTGTTGCATCAACACGCAATATTAGAACTTAGCGACTCTGCTGTACATAAATTAGTTAACACCGACCGAAAAACTAATCCGACAACCAGATAATCCTTCAACAACAGAAGGGTCAATCGACCGAAGAATCCCACACTCTCAAAGTATCAATTGCCCCTCTAATCACCCCGAGCGCCCAAACCCGCCTAATCAATGCTCCCGAGCCAATTCCCCGCACAAACAAGCTCGCCAACCCCTTAAGACCGAACGAAATCCCAGCCGGGGCAGCTGACCGGCAGCAGCTACCACCGAGCGGGTAACTCGCTCTCGCAGGGAAGGAAGCCCCTCGCGCCTCCAAGGGATTCCGCGAGGCAGTCGACTGCACCCCAAAGGCGCGGCCAAGAGTGTATCATAAGCGTGAGAGAGCGGGCACGGGGGGGGGATCGCGTCGCTCCGTCGCGGAGTTCCCAGGAGGTGCGCGTCGATTTCACGCTCGATTTTCTTCTTTTTGCCGAGGCGCGCGCTCTTACGTGTGCTCGAAAGGATTGCCTGTTTGATCGGGCTGATTGGGATGGGATTCCGATGTGTCACGCCCGTCGCCGTGTTTTGGGAAGCAGAGGATTTTGAGGGCATTTGCCTGGGAGTCCGATGCGCGCACCGGAACTGAGGGCTGGTGTTTTGCCTCGGGTGATAAATCATCGCTGCGCGGATGCGCAACGCGTGTTGCCCGTTTTTTTTTTTTTTTCTGTAAGACGAACGGTGTTTCGGGGATTTTGAGTTATTGGTACAATGTTGTATAGTTGACAAATAAATCAAAGGGAGGCTTTTTTTTGCGGAAATCGTTTGATTTTTTACTTTATTAACTGACAATTGGGACGATAGTGCCGTTATTATTTTCTGAAATTCGCATTAATCGATTGATTTTTTTAAAAGAATAGGTCAAGCGTTCGAATCGGCTGCTCGGAATACCGCCAATAATTCCGCAGGCCCGTGAAAAATCGACTTCCATTCTCGCACTTTCCTGGAAAAGTCCGAATTCGCGAGGTAAGAACAGACCTCTCAAGGGGCGGGTACTTAAATCTCAGTCACACAACTCCCCCGGCGAAATCCCCGGGTAAACAGAGGACGGTGGGCAATCAATCTCATTGATCGGGCCAGGAAAGCGAAAGCCGCGAGAGGAATGCGCCGAGAAAGAAGGACGCTTTGCAGCGAGGAGGAGCAAAAAAGGCGCCGGGAGGGAGAGTGAGAGAGAGAGAGAGAGCATCAGCCGTCATTCAGCGCATATATTCCGAGGATTCTCTCGGCGCTGTGGGAGCGCCACATCCGGTCCAATCAACTCCGCCGTCATTATATGCAGATTGTGGTCGGGCCCCCATAAAAATTCATGCGTGCCCCGAACTTCCAAGCGGGAAAGGCTGCTCTCTCTCTCTCTCCGCCGGGGATGCGAGAGTAGCTCTCAATGAAAAGCCCAATTTTCGCCTGAAAACGAGAGCCGACGACTAATCGGCCGCAATAAAGGGCCTCCCCCCCTTTTCGAGGGGGGTTGGCCTACTGGCTTTTTGAATAAGACGCCGCTCCGGAGAGAGAGAGAGAGAGAGGGAGAGATTTATTTTCGTTTATCTCAAGGCGCGCATTCCTACATGCGATGTGCGCGGTGAGAGGAGTCCCGAATATACAGACGCTTGATAAGTATGCGCTGAGATCCTTTGGGCAGCGCGCTGGTTTGTAATTTACAGCTTGTTAGTTTTTATTGATTATTCCGGGTGATGGTGATTTATTTCTGGTTAACGTCGCGACTTATTTACTTTGGGCAAATTGATTTTTTACTCCGGGTTATTGGCAATGTTGAGTTATTTTATTTTGGAGATAAATTTCGAGCAACGGTTTTGAAAATTTTTAGAAAAATTCAGGTTCGTAATGCTATATAGTTTGTTCTAATGTTGAAATTTCCTGAAATAATTAATCTTTTAGGAAAACTGCAACGTTTACAATTGAACAAACTATAAAAGGCAATCACCAGATGGCGACCTCGTAAAATTGTCAATTTTCGAGCTCACCGCATTGCTGTTCAATTAGCTTCTCGCAAACTCGAACCTTCCACTTTTCACTCTTCCTTTCCCACATCACCTGACTTCCTCAAAGCCCGAATCAATCCTTCCCCCCCATCCCAGAGTCGAAAACGCACGCGGACTTCCAGTCGCGAAAGGCCGAAGAAGGATCCGTGAAAAATCAGTCGCCGGAGCAAAATAGTCTCGAGTGTCTCCTGGGAAAGAAATTTTTCCGGCCGGCTCGCCAAGGCCCCTGAACGTCTCGCGCAATCTCGATTCCCACGCGTACTTTTCGGTCTTCGTTTCGGGGGCCCCGAAGTTCGGGGCTTCGCCGAGAGCCGCGCGCCGCGCCATAGAAGCGGAGAGCCGAGAGAGAGAGAGAGGCGTCCTTCGCTTCTTTTTGCTCGCAATTGCCGCGAGAGAGAGAGAGAGAGAGCGGAATCTCGAAAATGAAGATGCTCGGCACGTAGTTTTCACCTGTGCGCGCATGTCGCGCGGGGTATCGGCTAGCTGTGAAGGAATTCTGATTTTTTTCTTGGGAGGCCTGCCGCGAATTACGTAAGTTTCTCGGGATTCCGCGAATAGACGGGTAACTGTTGGGATGCTGATGGCCGATTGTTGACGGTGTTGAGTATATTGGACGTTTTCTTCGAAGAATTGTACTAGAAACTGATTGCTTTTAATAATCCGTTCAATCTTCGGGTGTACATTTTTACGGTTCTAAAGGTACACTTTTTCTTTATTTACATACGCGGAAGAAAATATTTATTTTGCGTAACAATGTTGCCACAATGCTCCATTAGAATGCTCCAAATTTTTCTAAAAAATAACCGATCGATGGCGTTATACTTCTGACCCCCGTAACCCAAACTGTCATTCAAATGACTTCGTCGAACGTTCATCAGTTTGCGGGCAAATCTCCGGCGAATCTTCGAATTGAAACTAGCCGGGAGAGAGAGCAGTTTTGCTCACATTATCGGCTTCCGGTGGAGAGAGATACTTCAAACGGGCGATCTTGGGTAAAAAGTAGCCTCTCTCGCGAGAGGAGAGGAAATCTCCGGCGGGTGAAAGGAAGAGCGGGTTTCTAGTGCTCTCGCAGGCTTCAACTTCGCGGCTCTCAAAGCTCGCTCTCCTTTTATCTTACATTCCCGAAGCGTTTGCGCGTCCATTCATTCGTTTGCTCATTCATGCGCAAAGCAGTAGTTACAGCCGAGCGACAGTCCTTCAAAGGAGAGAGAGAGAGAGAGAGAGAAAGAGAGAGAGAGAGAGAGAGACGCCGAGAGACGAAAAAGAGATGTAGTTTTCGGATTTGCTTATTTGCCGAGGCCATTGTGCTCGAGTGGTTTTGTGCAAACAATCGCGCGGCCCAGACTTTGCGCAATTGATTGTTCATTGCCGGACCGAGTTAAAAAGGAAAAACAAAGTAAGTGGAAACGGGGAAGGCTTTTGTTGCTGCCGAGAACCAGAAATTAAGGTAATTAAGCGTGTTGTGAAACATTGCTGTGTTTTTCCTGAGATTGGCCAAAAAAATTTTAACGATTCCGCGCACAGTTTGCTGATGAAAAAAGTGATATTATCCTCTATACCGCGCCTCCACAAAGGGCGAAAAATGCCACGTTCTCCCCGGAATTCCATCGATTGTGCCGCAGCTCTCATCTTAAACAGATCCTTCTGTTCTTGCGTGAAATCTCCGCCGAGTCTCAAAGTAAAGTTATCGAGGAGTCGTGAAAACGCGGCGAGAACCTATTCTCACGTATCCGAATTTCCCAGCGTCGCCGTCGTCGTCGTCGTCGTTGGCGAATAAAATAAAAGGGGGGGGCGGCAGTCGCGCGCGATCGGCGCGATTCGTGGAAGGACTTTTTGGTCGCGGCGCGTGGGAGTACCCGGGCCATTGAGGGACGGGAGAGAGAATTCCTTCCGGGGGCAGGTATACACACGCGGAGCGCGGCCGCACAAAGCGGTCGGACCTCGTAAGTGGCACAATGAGAAATTAGTCCAGCCCCGCGCGAAGGATATATGACGGACTGCGCCGTTCTAGGATGTGGGAGCTGGAGGCTGCAGAGAGTCCCGCGAAGATAATTCCGCGAGAGAGATCCGAATGCCGGATCGAGATGTACGCTGAATGAAGGAGACGCTCTTGTCTATCCGGTTCTGTTTTCATTGTGACGTGAGAGAGGCTGTTTGCGGCGGGTTCACACTTTTTTATGGACTGACGGGCGCGGGGAGTCTTGGGAGATTTCGATTTTTGAACCTTTTCACGAAAAGTGGCATTTCTAGGCAAAGCGAGTGGGATTTTAATTGAAATGTGTATCCTGTTTTTAACGTTCTTTTGGTTTTTATAATTAGTGTGGGATTGTATATATTTGTTGGGTAAAATAGTTGAAAATATTGGAAGAGTATTATAAACAGGGTATTCTATTTTAAAATTCGCAGTGGAATATCTCGAAAACAGGGGGATTTACGGGAAAATCAATTCTAGGAAACGATTTTGGGCTCAAAGTCTTAGAAAGGTCCGGTAAAGTTTAAGTCGATTTTCTCGAACATCAACTTTTCTTTTTCATCATTTGGATTAAAAAAAATTTTTCGAGGAGCCTCTGTTGCAATTTTTTTAAAATTAAAATTTGACTTCTTAATTTCAGCTCTGAAAACAAAACCTCCCCCCCCCCCCGCTAGTTCCGACCTTAAGAAGATTCAAGATCAATTGCGGGTTTGTTTCAAGATCGACTTTGATTAACACCAATTAAGATCAGCAAATATAATTGTTTGATTTTCTCTCCTTTCGCACAATTAAAAAGAATGACATCCACGCTCAGTTAGCCACCCCCTAAACACTTAAAAACGTCAACTCATCCCACCGCCTAATTTCTAATATCCCGCGCGGAAAAAACGGTCACGGTTATCATAATTCGCGCAATTTCAAAAGCATTACACATATTTCGCAATATACGGCGCATCCGGCGAGCTTGAAATTAGGCTTATCCGTTTACCCTCGGCGTCGTGGCCAATTTGGGTTCATTCATGATATCCCATAGCTTCAGGTACACGGCGGCGCACACACGCACACACTCTCCCCGCTTTCACTTTCCTCCATAACGCGGAGAAGCGGCGAAGAAGCGGCGGCCGAACGAAGGAGAGAGAAGTCGGGGGCCTGTGCGAGCACGCGCGCCGTGTGGGAACACTCTCGCGATCTCTCGTGATGGGCCGCCTCTCATTCATGGGAGAGGACTTGCACGCTTACCGCTCAATGGCCCCGGCCGATTGTCGTATTTTTCTTCAATGGCGCTTGAATTCCCAATTCGGGCAATCCGGCCACTTCTCGGAACGCGCGTTAAAGCCGCGGTAATTGCCCCGTAGTCGGCGTCAAAAGTGTTTATTAACTCGCGCCTAATCGCGGATTTCCTCGGTTATTAGGAATCGAGAAGCCGTTCCTGCCTCTTCGATATGAAGAAACGGCTCGAAATTGCCCGCCGAAACGTCTCAACCGAATGTGCACGTGTCGACGTGTACATGGGGAGAGTGTACCTGTCGCGCGGCAAAAAATAACGACGCGCCGGTGTTTTTTTCCCCATTAAACGGCCATTACGCGGAAATAAATCGGCAGGCCTGAAAAAAAAAGAAGGGACACGCGCGGCGGTAAGGATATTTTTCATCCCGAGAGTGAGACCTCCAACACTTTTTGGGAAATCGAGGAGGCGAGGGGCTCTACCCCATACTGTACGCGTCGGTCCGGAACGGGGTTTCCAGTTTTTCACGGAGCCGCGTCGTAAATAACGCCTCGAGGGTGTTAATTCACGGAGAGAACTGCTGCAGGGGGGCGGCTCTTTTCCCGCTGTGTGCGCCGTGATTTCAGAACGAAATTCTCCGTCGCTCTCTCTCGCGGGGAGTGGACACGTTTTGCAGTTGTAACTGTTTTCGTCTTGGGGCTCTGAAAAATTGGTTAAGGGAGGGGCGGTTGGGTTTGCTTGCGAATGAGCTGCGATTTATAAAACGGACAAGTTTTTGGTTGGGTAATGTGGCGTGGCTTTGCTTGTGTTTCCGTGGAATTTTTTATACGTTTGGATTCATCAGAATTGATGAATTCTTATATATCTTAACTTTTTTGTACAACATTTTTTTTTTAATACTGAAACTTTAGGATATAATAATTGAATGCAGGCTTTTTCAACGTCGAGACGCAGCACTTTTTTTCTCCGAATGCAGTAAATAACGGAAGCGTGCCTTTCCTGAATCAGCGAAAATTTATATCGGTGCACCTTTCCAAAGTTAAGCCATAAATTAACTTCCCCAGATTTCCGACTGCTGGAGCGTAAGTTTTCCGGAAAATGGACGTGAAATTTTCAATGACTGCGGAACGCATTGCGTAGAGGCGCGCAGAGATTACCGTGACTTGCGCAGGTAAGAATTATTGTCACCTTCGCGATCGTTTATCACGAGTCAAGCCTGTCGCACCCCAACGTACTTTCATGCTGATTTCGAGACTACACTGCTCTGGATGGTCCCGAATTAAACCGTGAATTTTGTGTATAGAAGTTCACGGACGAGTCCTGATGCACGATATCTCGCAATAATGATATTAATTTGTTGCCTTGCAGAGGCCTTACTTTGTTTTGTGTACGGCACACTTACCCTCGAGTTACAGAAAGGGTAAATAAATTTAAAAAAAAGTCTGGGATAAATGGCTCTTTGCTACTTAACTCGTGATGAATGCTTTTAGAAAACTGTAAGTTTGGAAAAATATATACATCATCCAAAAATCTTTGCATTTAATAATAATTTGCACATATTTCAAGAACTCTTTCTCGAAGCAGCTGCAATATCGATCTCCTACTGCATTCGTCAGAGAAGGCTGGATTTCACAGATGCCTCGGAGCCTAGAATTTTCCTCCGCTTTCATTTTTCAAGGATGTGCCTCCCATTCTTCTCCTTCCGAGAAGCTCCAGCTTTTTCAGCCCCGCGGCAATTACAATTCGATCCTTTCGCGTACTATACCTCCTCGTAAAATCGTCGGATATCTTCCTGCTCGCGCTCCGCAAGAGCAAGACAGAAGGTAAGGGCAGGCAAGTGTCCGTATATACCCCCGACTTCCGTCGGCGCGAACCGGAAAAACGTCCGCAACGGGGGGAAGCGCGCGGCGTTCTTGCAGAAAGAGAGAGAGAGGGAGAGAGAGAGACTGAATTAAATGCCCGTTCCATTCGGTGTAAGACGACGAAAACAGGAAACGCTCGTGCTCTTGAATTTCAAAGCCTTGTTTCTTCGACTGCAGTATGCGGCACTAAGTGGGATCTTTGGGTGGAACTCGGGAGCCTCCTTGTTTTCTTGCGAGAGGCGGCTCCTCCGCTTTTTTCCCTTTTTCGAGGTATTTGTTTTTTCGGAAGTTTGAAGAAATTTTTCAGTCTCGAGGACGGCGCTTCATCCCCGACTGAAGCTTCGACTCGAAAAGTTCGTTCTTTTTTGGAGAATGCTTTCCCGCCGAAGAAAAATTAGGAAGTTGGGCGAAATGAAAAAAATTCGTTTAATCAAGGAGACTTGCAGACATTTTTCGCGATGGACGCATTGAACGACGCGAATAAAAGTTCGAAAAAAGGCGGAACCACCGCGCGAAATACCCAGCAGATGCCCGAAAACCGAATTCATCGGAGAATTTAAAGAGCCCTCGCAGCCGGCGCACTTTTTCTCAGGGGGCATTTAAATCCACTTCCGAAAAAATGTATAAAAAAAAGAAGAAGGAGGCTGCTCGCCCGCGTCCACTGCATATATATATATATACATATAAACACCGAAGCAACAAAAGCGCGCCTTTCGCGCGGATATCCTCTTCGCTCTGCCTGGCTCTCTTTCTCTCTCTCTTCAGCAAGGTCGACTCGCGCTCGTTCGCGGATGTATCCCGGTTGCATTGCGTGTGCCATATGCGGGGTTTTTGTTGTTGCCCGAGGAAACGGAGCTTATTTATTACGGAACTCTGGCCTATTGCGCGCAAGGAGCAATTGTCTCCCCCGGACACGGAACGCTGACGATCCGACCGGAGAACTCGCTCTCTCTCTCTCTCTCTCACTCGCGAGGATCAAAGGGAGAGAGCGACGGTGACACAGCGTGCTTTTGCGCCCCCTTCGACGGGCGCGCGGCCCAGCCGGCGGCGGCTCGGAAACTTTGTCTATTACCGTTAGATGACGCCGAAAGGTGGATTATATATACCTGGGGAGTTTTCTGGGAGAGCTTTTTCTCATTTTTCTAATTTATGGGAGTTCGCGCGACGCGATGGGTAACCGTTGACGAGGTGTGGTTTTAAGGGATGAGACGGTGCTTTTCGGAAACGAATCGATTAGCTGAATGTTTTAGGTGAGGCGTCCGCTTTTTGAAAGGAGACGATTAGCTGAATGGAACGTTCAATAAGTTAAAGGCTTGTTAGGCTGACGGTCTAGTTTGTGAGAATTTTTTCGAATCTGGAATTTTGACGAATTTTCATATTTTTTATATTCTTGATTCACGAGATGATATTTTTGTGACAAAATATTGCGTCGTTGTAGTTTAGAAATACATATGTATTATACAAAAATATATGCTGTATAAATATACCGCACAAATCTATTTTTTGTATTTCCCATACAAATGTTTCACGGAAACGACGAGAAGAGATTATTTTTAATCTCAATAAAGATGCCAACTAGCTCATTATCAAATTCTTGCCTCAGCTTAATATCGTTATCTCAATTCTCATTGAACCCAGTTATTTTTAGTAACTTACAAGGAGAGTGTACGACATTTGGGTGATGGATTTTCCTGTAACTTTGAGATATGTTTTCTACTGTTAAAATATGAAGGAAGCCGCGGCCGTTCGGCCTAACGCTCGATTTTTCAAAAGTTATGTGCTCTTTTAGTGAAAATTTAAGAAAAATTGATTTTTCTTTAATCACTTATAACTGCTCAACTGTTAAC
>UCOL01003389.1:0-19239 GCA_900474335.1 Ormyrus nitidulus | reverse complement strand
TATAAAATTTGAACTCACGGACTCGTAAAATATTCATTTACAACGTTTTTTTTCGCTGTATGCTTCTCCAAAAATGCTGTAAGCAGAAAGTTTCAAATAAGCAAAGCTTTACGTCCAAAGCAAACAAACAGTATTTATATTTAAAGAGACACTCCGGTTATGAAATTTTAACGGCATGTTGTGCTATTTACCGAGTCTGAAACCGCCGATGCAATATTCCAAGCTCCGTTGCACCGCAATATAATACGGGAGAAAAACGTAAAACAACGTTTTCCCCGTGTTTGCCGTCTCCGTTAAAGCCCAAGAAATTTCGGTCCGAAGTAAATAACTGCAATGTCATTTGGCGGAGGTAGCAAACGAAATATCCCGAGAATCCTATGGCGAAAGCGGAATCTACAGTGTAAACCCCCGTTCTGTTTCAGATGACGAGTTCGGCGAGAAGTCGGTGTGCGTGCTGCTGGCCGGTGAAGAGTCCGAATTAATTTTCATCGACCATCCGTACTCGGAAATGACGGTAAGTACATGAAAAAGATTCAATTTATTAAAATTCGCGCCATGTATTCGTGGTAACCTGTAATTTGAGCAGTCATTGCCTATGAAATGATTAATTTATATTATAAACTCTTACATTGGTCAGAGAAAGTTCTGCATGTGAAAAATAAAAGTAAATAGAGCGGAAGCTACTTACAATTTCCTGTAAAAAGATTCATGAGTAAAATAAAGGTGAAATAAAACTTGTTAATTAATTTAAAATTTCGATCGAACGTTAAATCTGATAATTAGGGTAGTGCCTTCATAAAACTATGTATCAGTCTTAAATATTAGTTATTATAAATTCTCTGTTTATTACACGTAAACCGCCGACACTTTGCACTACAGAATACATATACATACATTAATTCTTGAATAAAATTTCGCTGGTCGTTGAAGGTCATTAGCGACACTAAACAAGACCCCTATTGTGTTACCTAAGCGGCAACAAACTTCGTCCGGACTTGAGCTAAACTTCAAAGTACGCCGCCTAATCGAATTTCCCGAGGTACAATCAATTCGACTGATTAGCTGGTGCTCCGGCTGCCGGTCGCAAGCAGCCAGTTTCTTGTTCAGCCGCACACACGACGATTTTCAAGTCAACGTCGCGCACTGACCTTTCGCGGGGCGCACAAATAGACGCTCACAAAGCGCGTACATAAACGTCGGTGGGGGACTTCGCATATCGGATGAGATCAATATTCCCTGTCTCTCTCTCTCTCTGAAACGGCCTCGAGAATAGCTGCTAAGGGTCTCGTGGACAACAAGAGCAGCAGTAACAACGCCGAGCGGCATCAGCAATCTGCTGGTGTCGGATAACAATGCGCGCGCAACTAAGCAGCGGAGTCCCGGCCTGTGTCGGCTCGCGCGGCTACATCGTGCCGCGCGGGATTTCCGGGGACCCCCGTTACCACCGGCCTGCGAGAGCTCGTATTTTCGCGGGGACTAACGAACTGCCCGGGCTATTAGTGTTATTGCCTGGAGGAAGTGTTTCGTTCAGCCGCGAATTTAGCCTTTTTTTAGCTTTCCGCGTATACTCGCTGTTATGAAAGCTGCAATCCTTTGGACTGAAATATTTTAATGAAAAGTATTATTAAAATAATAAATAGATTTTTATGCAAAATTATTTTTTTACATTTGAGTATTTAAATTCTATGACAACTACTCGGATTTTTACGACATGTTTGTAACAATCTTGCAGAAATACATCCAGCATGAACTAATGTTAAACGAATTTATAGCTTCACTTTTCATTACGCGAGTATCGTCAAATTTTACAGTGGAAAAAACTTGACAAAATAATAAAATAATTAAAACAATTGCTTCCGAAGGAATTTCAGGATCCCTCAAAATACACAGTCCCTCTTATTACGACTAGTAAATTTTGGCCGCAGAACTCGTAATGCTTTCAAATCCAAGTCCCTCTCTTTAAAATGCATACATACGCGGAGGAGGCGTTCGCCGGGTCCGAAGTCGTTTCCATACCTAACAAGCCATTCAATAATTCATCCAGCAGTCGCCGCCAAACCCGCTCCCACTTCCCGCGTTGGTATTAAACCATACGCGGGTCCGCGCGCACGTCGGCGCGAACACCTCGATAACAACTCAATGCGCGACTAGCCGCGGCTAGCTAATCCGCTTTTCGTCACCTACAAGCGACGCTGGCTTACGCTCTCCCCGTCGGCGTCGAGTTTGACACCTTCAGCCTTTGCCGAGAGAGCCGTCCGAAAGCTCTTCGGTAAAGAGAGGCAGGCGCGGCGACTTACGACGGGGGAGCTGCTGCTGTGCCTCGTGGAAACTGCGCGTTACGGAGGTGTACGCGCGGCGCGCTGCGGAATCCATTGAAAATTGAAGGCGAGTAATGGCCTCCGTAAACTGGAACGAGAGGAGAGCCCGACTCTGCCGCCCTCGAAAGGGTGAAAAGGGGGATGGATGGAGGCGCTCAACTTGAGCGATTCGCCACCGGCGCATAAATCAATTCGGGTTATTGGTTCGGAGTGGCGCCGGGGCTTGTTATCGCGCCTCCTAAGGATCCCCCTAGGCATTTCTTATTCTATCGATGCCTGCGCCGATGCTTGGAGAGGCTGGTAAGCAGGAACGAGTGGAGTATTGCTGGAATAAGGGCGACCTTTTGTCGAACTATCGAAATTTCGAAAAACCCATTTCGTTCGATCGATTGTTATTCACAGTAGCCATGTTTTTCTGGTATTGGTTCTGGGCTATTGGGATTTGGGAAAGAATTGCTTAACGACTGAATGATTTGTAAAAGAATTGGCCGATTTTTATTATAGGACACGAACGTTCTGTCGGGTACAGCTAGACAAATATGGTTTGAAAATTCAGCGAGTTTTCATTGCTCTGTACTCTATCGATATGATTTCCGGATTATTGATTCAGACAAATGTAGGTCGGTGATTTTTTTTTATTTCAACATTTTTTCCTTCATAAAGAATAATAGAAAACGTCGAAAGGCGATCGAGGAATGGTTTTCCATATTTTCAATTTGCATCCCGCGTCCGGCCGTACCTTCCGAAAATGTCGATTCGACGGGAAAAAAAACAGAGGAACAATAAATTACTTGTCACCGCGATCCGGCTATAAATCAGGCCGCTTAAACTGGAACCTCCTTTGGCGCGTTTATCAATTTTAGCATCTATGAAAAGTCTAGCTCTTATCTACAATTGCCAGACCATTTGTACGCATTATATCTGCCGGAGCGAAAACACTCGGAGCCCTTCAAAAGCTTAGGAGCACAATGAGGCGAAAAGAATGATGACTCGAATAAAGTTTGCATCGGGCGCAAAATAAAGAAAAAAAAGGAGTGTAAAAAGAGGCCGGGGATCCTGCACGTCTCTCCCTCCGTTGAGTTGGAACGGCTATGTAATACACGAAGAGTATCCTCGAAAAATTCTGATCTATCGCTTCTTTTTCGCGTATTTCCTCGGGCCGTGTATTTTTGGGGACGACAGCGACCACCGCTGCGGGAGCTTTTATCTTTTCGGACAATATTTTTTCGCGTTCTCGGTCTGTCTTCTCTCCTTCTTTTTTTTGCCTTTATCTACCTTGGAATAATTTTCGCATCATCGAAGTTTAGAAGCATCGCAATTGCTTTTATTTGATTTTTTTTTTTTTTTCGATTGCACGTTGCCTTGCGACGTAAAATACACGGGTATAAATTTTCCAACGTCGGTAAATGCAAATTTTCTTTTTTATCTGGATTCTTTTTGCTCTGCTACGTGCTCAGAGGCAACTGTCCGGCTTCGGCGTACGGACCTTGATGTGAAAATCGTCCTTAGAATTCTTGTCCCAGGCCGCAGAATACAGTAAAATTCTAAATTTCTCGTTCGCTTTATCTAAAATCGGCGGAGTACAATCGACAATTTCATTGTTACAGAGATATTTATAATATACTCTTAAAAAGTTATAAAAAAGAGTAAATTCTTAATAATTCTAGGAATTATTAGTTCAGAGGAAGTATTTGATTAAAAGATTTCCACTTTTAAAACGAGATTTTATACAAAATGCAATACAACCTGCAGATTTTATTTAAAAAAGTTTTAATTATTCCCAATCAGAAATAAAAACGTACCTATATGACTAAACGTCACAAATCGAAAAAGCAATATTGGTTCTTACCTCTAAATTAAATTGCCATCTCGCGAACTTACTCTATTCAAAGCACACAACACAGAGTGGACCAGTATTAAAAACTGCACTGGTTAGCACGAACAAAAGTGAGAAAACTTATCTCTATAACAAAAAAAAGGAGCGTCATAACCTGACAATACAGAAATCGTCCATTTCGTGACACCCTCTCATGCACTTGCGCCAATAAATTGAGACTTCAAGTGGATTTTTTTTTTTTTTTTTTTTTTTAATAAAAATCCAATAAAGCTTTATCAAATTATATGGTACATAAATGTGCTATAAGAGCTGAATAATATTCGATTACATTGCCTTTGAAAATTTCGGATTCAAAATCGCCATTAAATGATAATTAATCCCCGAGATTAAGTAGTCACGACTGATTTTAGTCAGGCATAGACTCTTGGGATTAAAAAAAAGATATTATTTCCTCTTTGGCTGCTGCAAAATAAGACACGTCAATTGCAACGAGTCCGCAGTAAGCACTGCAATCAACCATAATAGATTTTATTTCCTTCTTAATATACACGTTGCTCTTTGCAAGGCACATTTCATCCCTTACAAAACAATCCGCACCGGACAAAAGAAAGCCTGAAATTGCAGCTTAATTACCAATCTGTCAAAGTCGGCCGCGTCGGCCGCGTAATCCTACCGCTTTCCTCCCCAACCCCCCTGGGCGCATAAAAGTTTAATCGATAAAGTAGAAAGCGGCAACGTTCGCTCGCCGCCCTTCTCTCCCTCGTTATATATACCTGCCGTTGTACGCCGCGCGCGCGCGCCCGGGAACTTTGATTAGCTCAGATTAGAATTGTTGTATTCGCTGAAGGGCCGGTAAAAGTTATGCGCATTCGCGGCGCGGCGAAATTGTTTTGTGAATTTCGTAAAATTAGCTTATAATTGAATAAGTTGCGGTGCGTCGTTCGCCCGGCAGCCCCGTCCGGGCTGGGCGAACTCTCTCGCCGGCCGGAAACTGGTGTTTCGCCCGGGCAAAAATCCTAGGGCTTTTATCTCCTCGCTTCCGCGATCGAGGATGCAGGCGACGGAGAGGCGAGCGCAGTCTGGCCTGTTTACGCGGAGAGGGATAACAAGATTCGTCTCGCAGCAGTGGCGCTTTAGGCGAATTTCGCGCGTCGCCGCTCCGCGCACTCCGCTGTTAAAGTAGATGAAAGTTATACGCTTTTCCGAATCGCCGTCCCGGCGCGGAGTGTTGATTTTAACTGCGCCATTTACCGTGGCGCTGCGCGTTTGAATACGGCATCCGAAGCTGTTGATACTATCCGGCGCCTCCAATTAATATGTATTTTAAGAGAATTGCAGTCATTTGAATGTAACCTCTTTTAATTACATAGTGCGATGCTATTCCTCGCTAATTGCGAATAAAGGATTCGTTAATTCGAGAGTGGTTAACGCAAATTTTCGTTTACCAATGGCATCGAACCCTGAAAAAAAAAACAAGTTCAGCCCTCTGGTTTACATACCAAACCCACGTCGTTTCGAAGAGAGACCCAGATCCGTCATTTAAGCATTTCAACCGAGAACCGCGCTGATTATTGACGAGGGCGTGGGTGCTGACAAAACAAATGCTCACCTACCGGCGCTAAATCACAAAAGCTAATTCGTAAGACTCACTCGGAAAACTAGAAGCGCCGATAATGGCGTTCGAATCGGGGGGTTTTTTTTCCCCCCGAATACAAAAGGGAAAATAGGTGAGCGCGCAATTAAAAGGACCGCCTAATGTTGGATAAACAGGCGCCCGGGCCGGAGGGATCCGAGTGCCCTGCATCGGGTTTAATCAGATGACTGAAATTGGCAGACTCATCGCAAATAATTACACGGAGACTCTCGAGCGCTGTGCAAATCGCCTCCGATGTGACAGTGACAGAGAGAAATTAACGCGGAGCGCGGAAAAGGAGACGCCCGCGGAGAAAAGGCTCCGGGGGGATTTACTTGAGAGAGAATTAACAACTTTGCGCTTTGCGCAGGTCGAACGAAATGCAGAGCAATTGATCTTTGATTGTAATATTAGATAAATACTTTTAACGCTAAGCTGCAATTGGCAATCATTGCCAATTACTGTTAGGAAACCAAAATCAAACTTAAAGAACACTATAATCATTGACTTTACTACGTTTAATAAACTTTATTAGCGACGTTCCTCCCTCGTTAACGCTCGATCGATTGATTCGGAAGGTGTTCCCGCAGATGATGTCTAGGTGTCTAGGAATACCTTCAGGGCAACGATAGGTCGTCTAAAAAAAGCTTTGTTCTTTTACAATAGAAGATTTTTACTTAAAATAAATAATTATAATAATACAAGGAAAATGTATAGAGTAAAATTTTAATTGATTTCTTTGTAAGAATTATCAGTTTCTTGATATATTCAATTTAATAAATCAATTAAAATTATAATTAATTGCTAATTATCAGAAATAAATACATGAAATGTGAGAGCTTTCAGTTCCCCACAACAATCAAAGAAAATGAACAATTTAATAATTATAATTTATGCGCCTAAAATAAACGTACAAAATTGGTTCATTAAAACAACAAAATAATTATTACACACAGAAGACACAGAAAACAAAAATGGGTTTTGGCTTAGCGGTAACGAAAAAACTTACTGTTTCTGAAATTGTTACAGCATCGTGCTCATAGCGCTTACATCGCTTAATTAAATACCTAATAGTAGTAGTAGCAGTAGAAACTTGTAATTAACGTCGCAAATGAACGAAAGTCCCACAAAAAGTTTTAATTAATGCGAATTACATATAATTTTTTTACTAATATATCGTATCGTACGCGATAATATAAATAGTATATATATAAATAGTCTGAAGGATAAAGTTATCATCCTTAAACTTGTAAGCGCGAAAGATGACCGCGGTACAAGGAGGCACAAAGACGTTCGCTGAATGGACAGAGCGTTTCGTCCAAATGTAGGAACCCAGGTTGGAATTTCATTCGTTCGCTTATTGTTCCTTATGAACATTAATAATATTAATGTCTCCGTCGAAATGTACAAAATTATAACACTTATTTAATCCAAAAATAATTGCATTCTATATAATATCGAGAGAAATCCAATTAATTTTAATAAGATTTATACTCTGACATCGTGTTATTCAACATGATTATTTCAACTAAATTTTCGATAAGACAAGCTTATCGTTAATTTATACATAGCTAGCCATTCCACCTGGATAAAAAAAAGCTTTATGCAAGGTAAAAAGGTTACCGTGATTTTAAGCACGCTCTATGTAACTTTTCCGAGAAATAATGAACTCATAAATTTTTGAACAAACAAAAGCTGCGATTCAGGGCACTTCTCATGCATAAAAATTTACGAAGGAAGTAAACTTTTATACATATATACTAGTCCCATTCTTTGACAACGGAATTGGCTTTAGCCGAGAGAATCGACTGCTTTCCTTTTGAATAATTTTTGGAATTTCATGGAAATTTCTGTTTAAAGCAAATTTTTTTAAAAGTCTTTAAAAATGATTTCGAACTGAATTGCGCGATAAATGAACTTTGACTTTTGAACTCGGCTGTTATGATTTAGAAATAACCGGTTTTTCTGATTGCTCACATTGTGAAAACCAGTTTGTAAGAAAAATTTTAAAACGTGTCGGGTAATTGTTTTAAAAATTTGGAATTGTTAATGGAAAATTTTAAGCTATTATTTTAACCATAAGTTGAATCATTTCAATTTCGTTGAGTTTCGTTTTCATTAAGTTTAACCGTTTTCAGCCATTTTGACTGAATTTACTTTACGAAAGAGTTTGCATCTCTATACAACTTTAATTACTATTTTGATTGCTAAAATTCCAACCTGAATTGTAATTGTTACTATTTTTTTTCAAATAAATAAAAACGATTGATTTCAAGACTACCGACTAATGCACGCACTTTATTTACCCAAGTGCCTTATTTATATGATATAGAAGGATGAAAATTTCCTTCTACCTCGCTTAACTTGTTGGCAACGCAAATTCAGCCAAAATCCCGACGGTGTTTGCAGGTCCCCACAGACACTTTTGCATTTCTCTCCCTCTTCCTCGGGGCTCCACCTCCACCCCTCCCCAGTAATAATTCTTGCTTATTCTTTCTCTTTGACTGTCTCCGTCTCGCGCGAGCGACGACTCGCGTTTGTAAATTAAGTAAGCCACCAGGGATGCGCGAGCTGTGTTTGGATTTTTGATGCTGCCGCTGCGATGTACGTGCCTGGCTCGTCTATAAAGTAATTATTCTATTTATACGTCAAGCAATACTTTATAACACTTTTTTTTTATGCTTCAAATTTGAAAAATTTAGATGCACAGTTGGCAATTTAATGTTTTTATAATTTCATAAAGAGTTTAAAAAAAAGAACATAAATAATAGGGAGGAAGAAATTTTAATTTTGAAGCGTTCTATTTTTAGCGTCTGGTTTATTAAAGTTATGTCGGTATTTCAAAACTTTTTTAAACATATTATTATATATACAGAGGAAAAGCTTTATCATTTTCAAAATATCTATATTTTAAACCTTTATCTTTTTACAGATTTAGGTCACTCTAAACTTTGAAAGAAAAATCTTCGTAAAGATTCAAAATGCCAATTTTCAAAACAAATTGACTTTTTCAACAATATTTTTTAAGGTGTATAAAATAAACTCTTATTCGAAATATACCGCATAACATTTTTAGGTAGTAGAGGGGAGATAACTTAAAAAATTACTGATTCTCGTACTCACCATACATATTCCGGAGCTAATTTGCATGCAACGCGAGTAAATGAAAAAAAAGCAGCCGAGAATAAAAATTACAAAGAATGGCGAATTCTTGTAACTTGTAATTTGCATCTCGGCACACTTTAGGCTTAAATGCTTCATTTTACAAACATAGCGCATTTTAACCGCGCTTAAAAGTCATGAATTTTCTCAAGGTCTCTAATTCTGAATTTGAAATAGGGTAATAGCATATTCGCCAGAAATCATTCGAAACATAATGATCCAATTAGAGATAATGGGGGAGAATTTTATTTTTAATAAAAATCATTTGTTTCCAATAATTCTTTCTCCTCTCCTAAATATAAAAGAGTACAAATGACTGGAAAAACTTAAGACAAATAAGTAAGGATCGCCTTGTTTCGAGTATGATATTACGCTGACCAATAAAAAACTGAAAAGCAGGGAAAAAGTGCGCCTGAAATGTCGAGTTTAACAAACGTCAGATGAAAAGCACGTAAGAACAACTTGAAAAGTAAAGGATTTCAACCGTGTCAGGTCAAAGAAAGTCATTGACTTTATTCCCATTTGCCCGGTATTCGTATAACTTGTTTCTAACAAGAACTGTAGCGAGGGAAAAAGAAATATTTGCGTTAGGCGTCGGCGTAGTTACTTAATCGCTTGCGAACAGTTTCCCCAAGAGAGAATCCGTGACTTTTCGATGTTAGACAAACATGGCTGTGAGAGGTCCTTGAGGATAAAACCCGTTCTCTCTTTGAAGCGAGAGAGACAGAAGCAGAGAGAAAGAGAGAGAGAGAAGTGAGGTAGATTCAAAAGAGGCCGCAGAAAGGCTTGGCAGAGGAAAACCTTTCGAAGTGTATAGCAAAAGAATAGCTAACGCGGGATTTAGATGTTTAATAGATTTGAAAAAAGTTTTTGTGTCACTAAAGTTCTAAAGCACGTAGTCTGCTGCATTTTCTGCGCGAATTACTGAATTTGATTATGATTCGTTATTTCAAGCAATGTTTAGCTGATTTTTCAATTAACTAAAACTGCTAATTACAAACTCAGGGAAAGTCTTAAACGTACAACAGCAACCCAGAACCTTGGCTACGATCTTTCTCTGTAAACAAAGAAGCAAACTCCAAAGTAGTCCAAGATGAAAATATAAAAAAGCACGCCCGAAAACAAAGGGGAATGGAGAATCTAAAAAACGGCAAAAATAGTCGGAGGCCAAAGACACGATGACAAAGGAGAAGGGAGAAAATAAGATGAAGAATACTTGCTCTCGATGCGATATGAAATTGTAAACGCGAATCATCGGTGCGTAATGACAAATGAGAAAGTAAAAAGAGAAGGGGTTGAAAGGGGGGGGGGGGGGAGATAGCAAGCAAACGAGCTTTGTGCATCCAACAGCGGCGCTGTTGACCTAGATTATCACTGCTTCGAACGAATCTTCATCTGCCAATCTGGCCTTTGCGGGCTCTGCTCTCCCTTCCTCATTTTCCCTCTGCCTCCGTCTGCTTTCTCTCGATCGTTCTGTTCTCTGTCTGGCCGCTGACTCTGTCGCTCTCCCACTAAAATTTATTACGTTTCCTCTTATCATTTTATATCTGCGCCTACAAATTTCTCCATCATCCTTTTCTCGATTTCTCGTCGCGTTTGATTAAAAATATCAAAGAGCAGCAAAAATGAAATTCGTTCTGGAGAAAAAGGCAGAAAGGCGAGCAACATGCAGAAGTCTGACAAAATTGAATATTTTTTCTTCTCATTGATAACCGTAAAATAAGTACTGACTTTTCAATATTTTTATTAGATTTGAAAAATAAAAAATTTAATTACGCAGTTTCGAGAACGCGAGTTCGTAAATGCATTTATTTTTTTGTGAACAGGCAGTTTTCACGATTCTTTATAAAAAGAAAATTAATCTGAGATACCTCGAAGCTGAATTTCATACTACATCACGTCGGACTTTACTGCAGGATTTTTTCAAAAAACGGCTGTAAAATTTATGGCACACTTTGGAAAATTTATTTTATACGTATTTTTTGAATAAAAAAAGGTCAATAAAAATATACCTTTCGTCCGTTTACATGCACTTTATAACGTAAAATCAATAAAGAAGAAAATAAAATTGAATAAAAATGCGGTTTAAGCATGCACGATAAATCTCAGAAATCTCTGCTCATGTAAAATCGTGACTTTCATTTGCCTGTGTTTTTAAAGATAAATGTCTATTTTTACCACTAAAAGCAACCCTCTTATCTTCCAAAATGTAAAGTACTTAAATGCTAAAAGTTGTAAAAGAATAGCAATTGATGCAAATCCAGGTTGGGTCAACTTTGAAAAAAAAAACGAACTAACGCCTCGTTCGGCTTGTATCGAGAAATTTTTTATTCAAGCAACAAGGAGATTCTTATTCCTGCTCCTCTGATTTGCATAGCTCTCAAAATATTTAGCATGCCAGGCACCTTTTTGAGCCGCAGCGCGAAACGTAGAGGCAGAAAAGCACCGCTTGTAATTTGAACTCTGGCTGGCGCATAAATGTGTTCGGTTATCTCCAGGGACGCGACGACTTCCTGCAGAGGCGAATTCACAAACGCCTGGATCCACTAAACTTTAATTTGTACTTAATTAGGGCAATCAAAATGTATCTGGCAGACGGCGGCAAAGAGAATGAATAAAGATAACCAATTAGATTGAAAGCTAAAAACAACGTATATAAAAGAGTGTTTTTATAAATAACAGTTTTAATACGGGAAGCAACGGTTAATGATTAATCGCGTGAATTTGTTTCGTGGAAATTAGTCGATTCTCCCTTTGTAGATTGAGTCAAAGAAAATTTAAATTTAGATTGAAATTTAAACCCTAACCTTACAAGGGAAATAGAATAGAAAATAGAGGGACCGAGGCAGAAAAGAAAGCGGCGAAAGGGGGGAGGGGATACGGCCAGTACAAAAACAAGCGTCTTTAACAAAAAATGAGAGCGGAAAAGCGCATGAAAGAGAGCAGGCTCGAAACAAAAGGCACCGGTTGAGAAAAGCTGAAAAGGGAGAAAGGAGGCTGATTTTTTATTCAATGAAGAGTGACTATGCAGTTTAATTAATATACTTAATGTGCTTAATTTGCCCTTTCACGGTCGAGATTAAATTAGCATTGATCATCTTGAATGGAATCATCAGTTTGTAAAAAAAAAGCGCTAAACGAGGCTGAAATATCTTACGGATAAACGGTTTCTTCGAAAAAATTGGCTTACTTTCACTTAACAACACTTTAACCTGCTCGATAAACTAACAATTCCGTTCCAATCCTTCTGAAATTAAGCAAAGTCGAATGCATTAAATCGCGGCGATTGTTCCCTCGTTAAAGGTTCGCAACCCCCTTAATTACCCAGCGGTGCAATTGCCTCCTCGGCGTAATTTTTACGTTGCGCCTCTAATTGAGCTCGGGGCGCGTTCCTTACACTCTCCTTCCGCGTCCGGGCGAATATCTCGTCCGGATGACTCTTGGCAAATGACAGGATGCAGCTGCATCTTCGTAATCACGGCAATCGAGAAAAGGGGCGAGAGGGGGGGGGGTTCTCGGTGTACGCCAAGATCAAAAGTATCGGGGCGCAGCTGAAGCTTTCATTAGGGCGGATATCGAGTCTGTAATTCGAGCTTGAAGCGCGACGAAATTTTTCATAACGAGGTGCGCTGTGTGCTTTACTCGGCCGGAGGAAATTCAGATGAGTAGTTTCTTGTTCGACAGGCAAGGGAACGAGAGAGTGACTGGTGCACGCAGTTTATTTACTTTATAATAATGACAGTCAATCTTGTCAATATTTCTTCTGCTTTATTAAAGTACTAAAATGACAATAGAATGTTTTTTTTAAATATTAAAAGTATAAAGCGAGTTTATTTAAATTAAGCAAGTCTTTCAATTTAGAATAAACCTTTTCAACTGGGTTGTGTGCCCACTTAACTTAAAACAATTTTTAAATGTTTTTCTTAAGGACTCTTATCTCAAAAGTTGCTCAAGAACGAGAAGAATCACTTTACTCGGCGATCTTTGCGAGTAAGATGTCTTAAAACCGTGAAATTTCTTCAAATACTGTTTGAGCTCGCCTCATCCTAATGCTATTATGTAAATTATCTCGTTTGAACATCCCCTTTTATGGTATCTTAAAAAATGCAAAATCTTTCATGCCGTCAAAGGCAAGTACTTGCTATTCCAATCATGTCGCCTCCGATGGAACCCCGCACCTTCGCGTCCGCGCCTAAATCTAGGTAAATGCTACATCTTCCTTTTAAGATTGAAGTGCTCCGAATATACGGAGGAATAAATCAGCGCCCGCCGTGGAAGGATCCGGCGAACTTTACGTTTAAAGTCCCGAGGACTTTCCTTTTCAAAAGTGCAGAAAAATCCCGATAATGCTACCTGGGAAAATTAAACTTCCGCGCGATTCTATCGCTTTTGTCTTGCGTAATGCGGGAGGATAAAAATACGGAGATTGGCGAAATGGGCCTGCCAATACCAGCTCGAGCGCGTGATAAAATTTCTATTTTTCGCCGAGAAAGGAAAACGATTCCGGTCGGGGGACAGTCGAGAGAAAAAAAGAAAAGGACGAGAGTCGAATGACCGAAGGATAATACTCGTTAATGAAGCCTTTAATCGCATTTTCCAATTAAAATTTCTCGCTCCGAGAAGCCCGAGCGAATCGTACTGTACGCGAAAAATTGTAATGGCTCGACGTTAATGTTTTTTGCATGATATTACTCGGAAAGGTGCGGAAAATTAGAATGATTCAACGTTAATATTTTTTGCATGATATCACTGGTGTTAATGAGCGGATTATCGAGCTGCTAATGGGGGCTGACCGTTCGTACGTTTTTATCACATCTGTACGAACGAGCGCTTTCAAAAAATAAAGACCTCTTTACAATATAATAATTTAACGACGTATTTTTTTTTTATATTGTTCTTATTTTCGATCGAACATATTTTGAATTGTATTGTATGCTTTAATTATAAATTAAAAATACCAGCGGATGATAAAGCGGAAAATTTAAATTTATGATGAGAATTTATCCAATCGGAGATACAATCAAGTAAAATTGATGAGAAAAGTACATCAGATTGTAAAATATATAAATAACTGGAAAGTGGGTCGATACGAAAAAAGGAGAGCAGTCATAAACATGGTAATAATTGATAAGAGTTTAAAAACTTTTAAATCTTACCTAAACTTTACGGCACAAGACAGGTTTTACTTGAGAAAAGCATTCATTTTTCCTAAAACTGTCCGATCCTCGTTTAATTTATAAGCAAAAACCAGGATTTCCAAAACTTTTCTTCCAACTTTACGCGTCCGAAGCAGATAAACTTTAACAGTTCAAGACAAAGTTAACCTTCGTTAAAACTAATAGATCCCCCAACGCATTCGACGTAACGATTGCAGTAACAAAAATTGTTACAGCGTTCTTTCCCGATAAATGACGCCGCGGCCGCCGAGGTGGTCGTGTAAAGCGCACGATCTATCGTCCCAGTATCGTTTCGTCGGTACACCAACTCGTAATTGGCTCAGCCGCGGCATCGATCGGCGAAACTTTTGGAAATTAAATTTTGCGCGATTCGTATCTCTGCGAAGGGACAGTAATCGTAATGGAAACCGACGAATATACGAAGGACAATTTGTCAACGAGCTCGTTGGCAATTCTCTGTTGCACCGGGCCTCGGACCTAATCATGAAAGAACTTTGAGGTGGAAGGAGATGCTTTTTTGCGCCGGGTGCACGCTGAATTTTTACTGTTCGAAGCGTCGAGTTTGATGGCCAGCGTTAAATTTATATTTTCTAGAATGTAACGGTGGATCATTGTTTTTATGAGATGTAAGGCAGTTCATTTCGGTTTAGTGGATCGTGTTGTTGCGCAATTTTATTGAAGTCATTAAAATCTTTCGGTTCAGTACGTAATTTTTGTAAAGATAATTTGACGATTTATGACGTCTTAATAAACTTTGGATTCGACGGTAAAATAAAGTATGCTGCTTTTTATATATTCCAATAAAAAACTTTGTTTTATAAGATGAAATTTGAACTAAATAAAAAAATAAAATAAAGGTAGTAGGTATTACAAGTAATATTAAATAGTATTAAATATTTACAGTTTTTATATGTATCAATATTTATTTTATTGCGCGATATTGATTAATATATTTTTTTTTATTAGCAATATTTGTTTTATCGCAAAATCAATAACTTATTCAATCAATCTTCAACATATCTCAAATAAATGCTGATATTTATGATACATAAAAATTACGTACAATTAATAAATGCGTAAATCATTGTGTATTATGTTTAACATAATAATTGCATTTGACATTTTATCAATTTCCAGCGTAGACTTTAACTTGCAGGCGCCAATATATTATTCATAAATTTAATTCAGCCTGTTATTACTCTGTTTAACTCATTTGGCTAAGGAAATTATGCCGTTGAAAAGATGAAAAAATAGGTTTAAGAAATTTTTTCTAATTAAAATTATATTTTTGAACAGCTACTTTTTGTTAAGCATTTTCTGCGGCTACTGCACTTATGAATTCGTGTCAATTAAAAATTTGGCACGCAGATAAAAGTATAATAAAAATAAAAAAATAAGAGGATAAGAGGTTTTTTTTTTATTAATTAGTGCACAAGCATACTTCAATAAACTCCGGTAATGAATGATTTTTTAATGAATAGAGTTTGGTTTGTTTATTTTCGGAAGCGCATTTTATTCATATTTATTTGAATCTAATTAGCTTCTTTTTGTTTGGACTATGAATTCAATAAAATATAAGCGCCTAATGTTTTCAATATTAAGGATTAAACATCCATTCCCTTCATTCACCGATAGTAAAAGTGCTAATTTCCCTTTCTATATTCACCGTATAATTACCATTGCAGCGGCGACATTCAAAAGTCAAATCTACATCCGCTCAGCCAAGCTACTTAACAAGTACTCCTGAAACAGTGCCGAGAGAAACAGCCGCGTAATCGAAATATCCCGAGGATCGACGGTTTGACGTTTTACCTTCGGCTGCGCGCGAAATCTCGAAACGCCAAGTCAAACTGTGGCGGAGAAACGAGCGGCGGATCAACGGAGAGGATATACGGAGAAAGAGAGAGAGAGGGAGAGGGAGCCGCGTCGTAAAAGCTATCCCCGCGGGACTCGACGCAAAATAAGTTCTCGCGGAAACTGGAGCATATACGCGGCAAAACGACATTGCAGGGTGCATTTTCGTTCGCCGGGCCGAGTGTATGCGATAGCCGGGGAACAATCCGAAAAAGCCCCTGTACCACGACAAAGTGTTACGAGAGCCGAGGATGGGAGCATCAAAAGCAGGGAATAAAATTGTAAGAGGATACGAGGGAGGAGGGCTGCTTTTATCCTTAACTTGGGGGCTCTCGAGCATATTTATCGAGCGCTTTGCGATAAGAAGTCTTTCTTTTGATTCGCTAATTAAGCGGCCTCGTGCAGCATTCTTGTTAATAGGTTTATCTGCGTAATAAGCCTTTGTACTCTCAGATATCCGACATCATTATTTTGGAATAAAACTTTTCTTTAATGCGAGTGCGCGCGATGGTAGGTCGTGAAACTTAATAACGAGTACAAATAAATAACAATCGATAATGCAATGCATGCTTTTTTCATTGCATGCATTGTAAAGATTCTTTCATTTTTTTTCGTATTTTAAAAAGAAATACAACCTACAAACAACTCAACTCATTACACATTATTCACAAAATAAAGAAGAAATTAAATAAAAGCCGTAAAAACAAAATAGCAGTTGCGCGAAGACACATTGCAGCGGAAAAAGAGGCAAGAACGAAGAAATACGAAACGGCGGGCCAACGTTGCGAGGTCGCAACCATTACTCCGGGGCCGGCATTTACTATTCGCCGCGGCCATTATCCGAGTCATAACGCCGAGATATCCCCGCGCAACGCGGTGAGGATTATATGAGTCAGTCAGTCCGTCCGCTCCCTTCGTAAATACTGATTACGCTTTCTTTACCGAGCGAGAACAGATTATTATTGGGTGAATAAAAGCTTTTCCGAAAAAAAAAAAAAAAAAAAGAGAGAGAGAGGCAGCGTCCATCAAAATTTCAAGCTTGGCCGTTAAATCGGCTTTTTCCGCAAAGCTTTCACGATGGCCCTCTATTACGACTCTCCATCTCCTCGGCAGGTAATGCAATTCGTGCGTTTGCACGCAAGCGCGCTTACACGCCCTTATGCTCTCTCTCTGCACTTGCAAGCTGCGCTCGAGAGACCGCAGCTTTATGGTTGTTTGCCGCGCACTTAGCGCGAGGCTCGCGGTTAATCGTTTGTTTAGTAATTATCAAATCGCGCCGGTAGATATGTTCATTGCGCTGCGAATTATTATGGGTCTGTTTTTCGAATTGTCGGCGCTGACGTCAGCCTGACGATTGTTTCATGGGGGTGATTTAGGCTGATTTTTTTTTTTTTTTTTTTTTTTTAATTAAGCTGCTTAATGCATTTTCGAGTGGAAAAGTACATGCGGTACCATTTGCGTTGCTATGCACGTGAAACCGATATTCGGGTTACGCGGGAGTCTTTCCGCTTGTCTCTCTCTGCATTGTTTCGAGAGTACTTGGGGTTTGCGGATGCACATTTGACTTTTGAATGCCACATTGCTGCAATGGTGATTATGCGAATCAAGAATGTAGAAAGGGAAATTAGTAATTTTACGCGCGGAGTGATGATATGAAAACGACTTGAGAAAGAAGCTGTGTATATAGACGTCGGTAGTTCAACAGGAAGTGCATTCATCGCGAAAACGAAAGATCTCGGGTTCGACTCTCGGCCGAGTTAAACTTGGTGCCTTTTTTCAGGTTTCCTTCATCTATTTATTCATAAAAAATTCATTAAAATCGTTCATTACCGGAGTTTTATTTATTTTATTTTATTACTTAATTGAAGTTGCTTGTGGTCTAATTAAAATAAAAAAAAATCTACCCTCTCATTTTTTTTATTTTTATTATACTTTTATTTGCGTGCCAATTTTTAATTTACACGAATTCATAAGTGCAGCGACCGTAGAAAATGCTTAATAAAAATTATAGCTTTTCAAAAGAAGTTTCAGTTTCAATTAGAACAAATTTTTGTAGCTTACATTTCCACCCGTCCAACAGCAATATTATGTGAAAGTATTAACTCAATCAAACATATGACTATGAAATATATGAGAAAACTCACGTTCGCCATTTCAATCACGAGCTCCAAATAATCGCCTCTCGAGTGAAAAAAAGCGCGTCGCCCCGGCAGTTGACCGAAATTAATGTTACGCCGCTTAGGTTTACGCCGAATTACGGATCAGTCCGGCACCTCCGCTCCCCTATTACATCCCATCCGGCCTGCTCACCCTCCCGCAGCGACGCCGCCTCGAAACGGCTAATCCGACCGCGCTCTCCCAATTCCCTCATTCGGCGCGATCGGCTCGCGTATAATCCGGCAGATAGCACAATGCGGCCCGCGAAGATCGCGCGCGGGTCTCGGCCGGGCAGCTCCCGGCATCCGCTTCCGTCGGAGAGGGATGGAGGGAGAGAATTGAAATCGAGGCTGCGGATCGCGGAATAAGTGAGGCGAGGAGCGACGAGCCGAGAGCTCATTGATTGGCCGCGTAATTGACCTACTGCTCCTCCCTCTCTGTGTCCTACCCTCCGGCAATATCAATCTGCGTCAGAATTCGCGTCTTAACCCGCTCGGCGAGAGATACGAGCCAGGCGGGGGGTCGCCGCGACCGCTCATCGATAAAGAGAATGCCGCGCCGCTTCTCGCGGCTGGCTGAGCTTCCCCCCGGGGGAGACCGCCGTTTTAGAAGCCGGGCTGCACGCTTAATCGACCGATTACCGGGACAATTAAGAACGTAATGAAGTATGGCACGCGCATCTCGTTGACCCGAATGGCCGCCCCCTTGTTACTTCTACGGCGGAAGAATCGCTGCGTTAGGTACGCGGGGGGGAAGAGCTAAACGCCACTGTTGCGAGCGCTCGGTGCAAGTGAACAAGTCGAAGGTTAGGATTAACGCTCGGGGAGGATTACCTTGCACGTGCACCTTACCCGAATGTATTTTCATAATTTTGTTACCGTTCGATAAGCGGCATGATTTTAGCTTTGTCTTGATAGAATTTTAATGCGGGTTTTAATACAGTTTTATTGTAACATCAGGAAATACAAATATTTGTAATAATTACATTATTTTAATGCATTATTTAAAGTTGACTAACATTACAAAGGACAACTTTCACTGCTAGCTATACACGGAGAAAAAGTTTCAGTAAAAATTACTATGCTGTTTAGAATAGAGAGC
>UCOL01003388.1:0-19239 GCA_900474335.1 Ormyrus nitidulus | reverse complement strand
GGCCTTTTTTCTCCCCCCCCCCCCCCCCCTAATTTTATGTGCGATTTGTAGAAATGGAAAAGTGCGCTGATAGCGGGTGCGTCGAGCAGTCGGTGTGATTGAATCTCGGTTTTGATACCGATGAGATAATAATCGGAACTGGGTCGATTAATATTGCGGCTGATATTCGTAGACTTTCGAATTGCGTTTTCTGCCGGCTGGAGCTATAACCTAGTAATGTTCTATATAATTCAATCTTATTTTTTACGAGGGCTTTGATGTATGATCTACTAATAGCTATGTTGTATTGCATTACAACAAAGAAATGCAAATATTTCCGGGATCGGAGCCGTAATAAAAATAATGTGCTTGTTACATTCCTTTATCTATATTTCTGCATCAATACAGTATTAAAATGAATTATTTCGATGGAAACCGACAAACCAACGACGGCGGTTCATTAAAACGGCCGGCAGCGAAGTATCGTCCTCTCGAAAAACTACGCGAATCCCGTCCGTCTAACGAACCCCTAATTAATCCAGGAAACAAAAGCTACGCCGCAGCTGCTCTGCGAATTCAAATTCAAGCCCTCATCTCCCGTCTTTGCCAGCTCTCTCTCTCTCTCTCTCTCTCTCAGTCTCGTGCGGCCGGTTCTCTCTCTCCCTCGGCATCTAAGCAGCTCTCTCGCAACATACCAAGCGGTGCATACACCTCCCGGCGGCACCACGTTACTTAGCATAATACGATGCGACGCGCGGTCTGGTTCTCGCGTGCGCGCGCCACCCCCGACGAAATATCCGCCTCGACGGCCGGCCGCCGGGGCGACCGCTTCGTTATTCGCCGGCCCGATAAATTCCAGCCGAGGCGGCACGATGGATCTCGCGTGCCCGGCGTCACGTTACTCGGGAGAGCTGCTCTCTCTCTCTCTCTCTCTCGCTCGCTCGCTCGCTCGCTTCCTTGTATTGCTGGATTGCCGCTGCTGCCGCTGCTTCTTAGAGCTGGATGGAGATATCGGGGCTGAAGGCTGATGTGCGCCAGATTGAGAGGTGCCCCGAGAGGCGAAGGCTTTCTTTCCTGCGCGCAGGTCTCGATTTTTTGTAGGGGGGTAGTTGCAAAATTCGTGGATTAACGTGCGTACTACACGTTATGATAAAAAGTGTGTTGTATTGTCATAGGAAAGGATGACAGTTACTTTGAAACTTTTCAAATGATTGATATTTGATGCAGAAGCGTAATATTTATTTGCCGCACAAATCGCTTTTTAAAAGTGATTAATTATGGGATATTGTAAATTCGATAATCATCTAGTGCATTTCAAAATAATACTTTGCACGTTTTTTTTGTCGAATTATAATTGATGAAAAAGTAGGTCACTATCAAAGAATAAACAATTCGAATGCAAGGTGTTATCGTAAAGTTGAAAGTCATAATGATAAACTAAACCTTCTATATATTGAATAAAATACCATTGTTCCGCCGTCGCTATAAAAAGTTCATTGATCTAATTTTTAACGCACCGCAACCTGTCAGTCTTTAAGTTTTTCACGTGCCAGGATACATTTTTTCGCTCCTTTTTAAAGGATACCTTATTATTTGCTGAAAGAATAGAAGTGCAGGCCTCTACTATAAGGAAAATTAAATATTGCCTGAGAAATATTTCAATCAAATAAGTTCCATTTCCCAACGCATGAAAACGTTGTTTTTTTTCTCTTTTTTAATAACCCGGCCGCAAATTACTTATCCGCGAACGCTTGTTTTCCACTCCGCGGCTGACCTGAAAAAGTCTGGCCAACCGACTTGAGCCGCTCCGTTTCCCTTATTTACCGCTCCGCGCAAACAATGGACAGTTCAAGTACCCGCTCGCGCTTGTAAAATAAGCTTTTAGCTCTAATTAGTCATAAGCGATGACAGTTTAGTTGCCGCGGAACTCGAACGATCAGATAAACCCATAAGGAACGAACGCATCGATCAGTCCGAAATCCCCCCTCCCTCCCCTCCATTTTTTTTACCTCGGTGCGGCTGCACCGGGCGATAAATCGGTGCGCGAGCACTCGATTATCTCAATCGGCGCTATCTGCGACGGCGACGGGTAATTAAAAAGGACAGCCGAGAGTTTCCGACACCGATACCGATCGATCGATCGCTGTTATCCGCGAGACGGGCGTATAGATCTGATGACCCTCGTGTGCGTCCTATATGCAGCCTCACTCTTCCTTCGGGGAACGAGAGAGCCAGAGAGAGAAGGGTTTAAAGGTTGCGCAAGCAGCCGCGGACAAACCCAGCCGGGAGACAATCTGTTGACACGATCGCCGATTCGGAGAATATCAGCCGCAGATTAACTCCTTCGCCGCTCTTTCTACCCGGCTGTCGCTCTTTTTAGCGTGGCTGACGGAGGCTTCGGGTGAAAGATCACGAGTTTTCTAGTCCTGGTCGAGCTCGGAGGGGGGGGGGGGCTTGCTTTTCATTCTATACGCTGTGCTTTATGCTGCTTACGTAAGTTTTACTTTTTTTTCCGTACTCTTTCAGGCTGGAGAACGTTTATTTACCTTACGATTGCAAACGATTTTTCTAACCGGGTGATTAATCACTATCTAATCTTTGCGTTTAGAGGTTTAAATTTTCTTTCGAATACTTTCATAATAATGCTTTCACAATTTATTTTTCAGATCACCGCTCTCCGAACGACAGTGCTAAAAATCAGCGCAAACAATATTGCTCCAAAAGACGACGTGTACGCAGCATAGCCGAAAGGGCCAATATCACACGATCGCCAGTCGGAAAATGATCATTTACATGCCAGCGTAAATGACTTCCCCCTTGTTCGGCCTCAAAAAAAAAAAAAAAAAAAAAAATGTCGTTTATAGTTGGACTCTGTCAGGGAACACCGCTCGGCTTTGCAGCCCTCGGCGGTAAAAAAGCTCGAAACAAGGACAATCCTCTCCTCGGAAGATGTCCGTAATGAGATGTAGGCACACGAGAGAGCTATACGCCTTGGGCGCCGCGCGATCCGATATCTGTCACTCCCTTCTGTGACCCAGTGGTATACCGGTGGTATATACCGTGTCACGCCTAAGCCCCGCGCGCGCTTTCTCGCGGGTCAGCCGTGAACTTGCGGTTCACGGGCTTTCTCTCGAATTTCCGCGGCATTGTCTACCCTGATTACGGAGCCCGGCCGCGCGGAGTCGTGCGAGTGTCGCGCGGCGCGAGAGAGCGCCGGCTCTCCCGGTACGTGTATACGTACCGAATATCGATGCCGTCGATCTGCATTCGAAACCGCGGCCGCGCGGGAGCAGATGCCGTGGCTAATTGGGCAAAAATTCTGGGACTCGCGCCGGTAGTTTTTACGTATATACGAGCCGCGGGAGAGGCGAGGGTGTTCGCTTTCGATGTAGGCTGAATTTTGAACAATTGGAAATAGCTCCGCCGGGAGCTTACAGAACCTTCGTGATCGGAAATTTTGCGCGCGAGCTCCTTTAAGGTTGGGCCTCGGCACTTATTTTTGGGGCAGGATAGGTAAAATTTATTTCATTTTTTTTAAAATAATTATCGAAAAGCAGACCGAAGCCTCGAGCTTTGAAGAGCCACCTCCTGCGCCGCGCAGTGCATCCCTGAAAAGAAACGAGCTCTCGATATACACAGCTCGAATTTGCAGAGCACGACGTTAGACTCGGCCGCGGGAGCATCGAGTGCTCGGGCTCGACAAAAGAAGCAGAGAGGGAGAGAGAGAGAGAGAGAGAGAGAGGAGTCGACTACCCGAGTTCCTTGACGGTCGCACTTGCGCGCGCGCGCGCGCCTCGGCTGCACGCAACGGGGCGTGCTAAACACGATCGCGGAGCCCGAGCATCACCATATAGGAGAATAATGCGCCATTTTTCCGGGGCCCCTCTACTTCGCCGTATAGATAGCCCATACATGGGACAGCCGCGGCGTGGAGGCTGCCGATGCGGCCGCGGGTGTTAGTTATTTTATGGTCGGGGGATAGTTTGCACGAGGAGACTACTTGCTAATGGGGTTAGCGGGGTTTATTGAGAGACTCGTTGACGGCGCGTTTTTCCTGTAATCGAAGCTCCGGCGGGGAAAAAGAAATTTTAATCGGTTTATATACTTTGAATGCTCGATAATTCTTTTTTTCTTTTTTAACGCGGAAATTTTTTTCGGCAAAAATCGAGATCTCCCCCCGAGTGTTTCCAAGAACGAAACGACACCGGCGAGTCGAAGAACCGTAACTCCCTGAAAGACAGCGATGCAAATGCAAGAGGCTCTCTTAAGCGGCGTCGCATTTTCATAATCCTCGAACTCTTTCGCTCGCGATCAAGAGCACGAGAAAGCCGCTGGCAAAGAGGGCGGACGAACTTTCGTAGAAGCGCTCTCTCTCGTCCTCCGGCTCTCGGGCGCAGTGCATCCAATAGCAACAAGCCCGGAGGTTGGGGACGGGGGGCGACAATCGCATATCGTTACACACACCGGCGGAGGTCGCGCGCGCACGTGAGAAGGTGGCTCTGCACGCTTCAACCTTGACCCTCATTACCGCGGCATCCGCGCGCGCGCGCGCGCGTTTTCCTTTTCTTCCGGCTGAGAAAATGACCAAATACGGCGGCGCCTTTCAACGAGCCGTTCCCCCGATTTATTGATGATAAGCCCACCCGGGTACACGGGAGAACTCGCGAGGCTTGACTTTTATTGAGCGGGACATTGTCTCCGAGGCCGCTGCGGGGCTGTTTCCTGCTTGAAAAGCGAAGCATTTTTAGGGGCTTAATGGGCGGGAGAGGAGGAAGCCTGGCACGGGGCTTTTGGTGGAATTTAACGGTATAGATAGGCCGGCAGATATTTCAGCGAATTAGTCCTTAATTTGCGGAGGATGCTGCGCCTCTGGAATGTTTATTGAGGGTGTACAGCTAACGGCTTAAATTTTTCAGGAAATTAAAGAGAACTTTCTAAAAAAAATTAAATTGTAATTTATGCTGCACTGTATAACTTCTATTGTACGGAAGATCCTGTTTAACAGAATGCATTTCGCGTTACAAATTATGTCAAACCCACCTAACAAAACCAGAGCAAAGGACTTTCCTGCAGTGATACCCAAAAAAGGACCACTCCCCGAAGCATCGAAAGCGGCGAAAACAATCGGCGCGGCGTGTGAAAAAAGGTGTTAATAAGGCCATTTGTATCCCCCTAAACAGCGCCCGGCCATTTCTCAAAGCCGCTCGCATAAATTTACCAGCAGAGTCGCGTCCGTCTCTCACCTGTGTGCGCGCTTTTCTTCTTTCTCCGCGCGGCCATAGTTTCTCGTTTCGGGGAAGGCTAACGATCCGGAAGGTGGAGCTCGACGCCCACGAGAGGGCGAGATACTAATTTTTTTTTTTCGCGCCGTAACTCGCCGCCTCGTTTCTTCTTCGGCCGCCGTAATTCGCCCGGATTTAAGGCTCGAGAGTTCAGTTTTTTTCGGATTACTCTCTCTTTTCGAGAGAGATTTTTTTATAAGGTTTTTTATGAGAGGCTGTAAAAATTTTATTCGTTATTTAGGGTAATCGATGGGCGATTCACTTTTGCTTTTGTACGTTTCTTTATCGAAGAAAAAGGCCATTTAAAAATATTAGTAAAAATTTATTTAGATAATAACAATAATTTTGTTTTTAACATACTTTATAAGAATGAAAAAATTAAGCACTATACTTTTTTTGATCAAATTATAATTTAATTGTGATTTATTATTAGTTTTTAATAATATTTGTAAAAAAAAAATTAGGAAATACGCCTTATCTGAAATATCACATTATTTTACAATAATTCAAGTTTTCATTAACAATAAACACAGCTTCAAAGTAAAATGAGCCCTTTTAGCATTCTTTGACGTGCCTTACAAAAATGATAACCTAATAAAGGTTACACGTTGCTTCAAAAAAAAAAAAAACAAAAAAAAAGCTGAAAACAAACGCTTGTAATCGTCCCCAAAGACGGACACTCTCTGACCACATACTTTCAATATTTTGCCGAAGCAGAGCAGCGCCGAACAAAGGCTAGTTGACTAGCCGGCGATCATTAATTTGGCCGCTTTTCCGAGTCGGTTCGCTTGAAAGAAAACGAGGCCTGAAAAATAGGCGAGGCAGCCTGGCGCGGAGATTCGGTCGGCTTGATAGATGATGCAATGCGAAGGAGGCAGCGGCCACGGCGGCGGCGGCGGCGAGAGGAGGAGAGAAAATGGGTCTCGGAAGGTGCCCCGAGTGTGTTATGTGCGTAGGCACGCCCGGCAATCTCGGCCGAGCGATCGGCCTATTTGTAGTCGACGTTGCCATTAGGCTCCCAGCGATACTCGCTTCTTGACGCCTTTAAGGGCGAACCGCCACTGAAAAAACGACCAGCCTGACTTGTTGCCCGCGACCGGGGAGCATTGACGTTTGCTCCTGCATCTTTTTTTTAGGTGTCATTGGCTTTCGGGCTGTGATTAATACTTTTATAAATCATCTTTATTGAAATTTATGATTTTGTGGTAATGCATTCGATTTTTTAAATTAAATTTTTTATACCGTCGCATTGAAGGCGATGAATGAACCTCCTTTGGATTTCATTCGAATTATTATATTTCACGTTGAAATGAAATTGATTGAAATAAAATCGTAAATTTTACATATCAAAAATGGCGTTTGACCAATAAAAGTTAAACGGACACTTATTCTAATGTTGTTTAATTTATGAAACAGACTTTTACAATTCTGCCAATAAAATTTGAAAGACATAACAGCCAATATTTAACAAGATCCTTTAGAAGATTGCCAGACATCGAAATGATATTAAATGTTCGTATTTAATCTACAAATGTAATGTTTTCCGTAATATGTGGGTCCAATTTTTTACCCGATAAATTAGCACCGATCGAAATAGTTCAACACGCTATAAGAAATAATTGCGGCCGTAAAAGATCTTAAAATTGATACTAGAATTTAATAAAGATTTTTCCCTCTGAAAAATCATAAATTCGCTCAAAAGCGTTTATCTTTATTGTATGTTTTTACATTCGCCACGAGACCTTAATTGTGTTACACACTTTCATGACACTTTTAAATTAAGACGTAACTAAAGCCAGCCTTTCATTAACGCAAAAGTTACGAGCACTAAATAATTCCCCAGTTTCTAGGCCTCGACAAAAAAAGAAACGATTTATTATTATTATTATTTTTTTTTCTTTCTTTCAGCCCTATCAGCTTTCTCCCGCGCTTATTATCACCCTTCGGCGCATTGTTTTGATTCGATTATTTAACGAGCGCGCGAAGAATGGCTCGGGCATAAACAATGCCGAAAACTTATTTCATGCATCAACTATTGCACAATGTGATATCGAAAGTAAAAGGGACCGCGCGGCGCGCGGTGTCAAAGCCGCAGAATAGGCCGGGGCTCCTTTTTTCCCAGGCAGAAAAACAGGCCTATAACGAGACGAGCTCTCTCGAAACAATGGATATCATAAGCGCGTGTACCTACAAGAGAGTCGGCGGAGCAACAAAGAGATGCGCGAGAGGAAAAGCCGAGGCAGTCCTGTGTGATTTATACGCGCCGATTTTCTGCCACCTGATTAAATCGTTTCGCGTATATACGCAGGGAGGGTTTTTGCTTCTCTTTTTTTTCCCGGGGGTAATTAGGGTGATGGATTAACGGGGCTCGATGTAGAGCGGCTGATTTCAATTTAGCCATTTGTATGAACCGAGAGGCGATGACTGATATATTTAAAGGGAAAGAGAGCGGTGATTTATTCGTGGCTCCGGGGTATATTGCAGCCGATTTTTAGACGAATCGGTAGATCGGGATTGATTTTGCTCTTATTACTGTAATATAATAAATTCGAGGGCTTTTATCTCGGCGAGGCTAAGAAAATATCAATTTGCCGCGGTCGAAAAAGTCAAGTGAAACCCGAGAAACTTTATGTGGGTTCGAAAAGAAATCGAATTTAGAGTAAGTTATTGAATTTTCTTCGGGCTCTCTCGCGGTGCTTTCGGATTTTTGCTGCGAAATTGGTGTTAAGAAAACAATAATACTAAAATAGTTTCGGTGCCGTAATCAAATCTACTTCAGTTGTGTAACCAAATACAAAATTATGGTCATATCTGTCATTCTTTATTGCCCCTTGAATCTATTATTATTCTCAAACATCTGAAACCTTTTGCCGTAGGAAATATTCTCAGATTAAATCTACCGACTTTTTATCCTTCAAGTTTTCTAATTATTCCAAAGTCGCATGTACACCGCAAAATGAACGAGTATCAAATTCAGTTCAGAGTCCACGTAGCTTCCCGATATCATTAATTAAAAACGAGCCAAAGACAATAACGCTAATAATCTCCATAAAGCCCATCGTCAGCCGAAAGCGCAGCTCTCGACTGACGCTGCACGCGACAAAAACGTCCTCTCCGCCTGTCGAGCCGCGGGCAAGAATCCCCGGCTCAAAAAGACGCGAGAGAGAGGAGCAAAAGGACGGACGACTCGAGAGGCAGCAGTGCAGCAGAAGAAGAGGAAGAGGCAGCGGGAGGAGGACGGCGCCGAAACGGCCGTTCCACTTGTTTCACTGGTTCCTCGAGGTTCGCGTCGCCCGCGCATTTATTCCGCGCGCGCGCGCAACAACTCTTACGCCCTTGGGCAGGCTCGCGTTGCTCTTATTTAAACAACATGCCTAACTCGTTCTCTCTCTCTCTCTCTCTCCGCTACTCCCCCGCCTCCCACTCCGCAGGCAGAGGCCAGGGACGTACGATTTCATCTCGCGCGCCGAGCCGAGTGCACTTTTCTTTCCGCGGTTCTGCGCGCGGCCCGAACCTGTTCGGGGCTCTCGGTCGCGCGCCTTTTCGCGGCCGAGGCTCTCGGATTTCCTTCGTTAAAAAGCCCACTTTCGGGAGTTATTCGCTTCGTTAGCCGCTCGCTTAGGTCGAGCCGATTCTTCTTTCGAGGGGGCTGGACGAGGTGGCGTGAAACGAGTGCTGATTTAAACTTGACTCTTTTTGAGAGTCGTGACTTTTTTTAAACTTTCTAAATTTTGCTTGATGGAAATGGATATTCTGCAATAAAACTATTATATTAAACTGTTTGAAATGGATTTATTGGGATGATCAATAACCTGATGATTTACTCGCTGGATCCAAGAACAAAGTGGGCAAAATTCCTTGAAAACTTCGAGTGCGGCCCTCGAAACTCGAAAATTTCACACGAACAGCCTCGAAACAGTAGATCAAATTCCCAATTATATTAAAACTACAAAAAGACCGGCGTCGACCTAGAAAGCTCGAGAGCGCAGCTCGCGCAGAAAAGAAGGCGGCGCTGGGGAGAGAATATAGGCATATCCTCCTCGCGTTAAAAAGCGCTCGCCGGGAGAGTTGTTGCGGTCCGGCAGGTATCTCCTTAGGCGCAGTTGTCGCGGCACTGATCGTCCGCGATACCGGCTGTAATTTAAAATCATCGGCCCAGAGAGACAAAACAGGCAGCAGCGGCAGCGGCAGCGGAGGCAGCTCTCGCTGCACTCGCTCTGCCCGCGCCCCCACAGAATCTTGATTATGCATTCCACGGATGACGCCGGAGAGAGAGAGGGAGAGGCGGCTGCATTTCGTGGGCTCGGACGCGGAATTCGCTGGAGTTTTTTTGAGCCGCGGTGTGAGCTCCGCTGCGATGAGTTAGTATCGATGCTCCTCGGGAGCTGTTTCTTTTTTTCCTTCTTTTTTTCGAGAGCTGGAGGTGATAAAATTTTGAGAGCTGCGCTTTTATTAAGGCGGCCAAAAATCGGCCGACTGGAGAGAAATTTATTGAAATAAGTAAAATCAATGGTCCTTTGTTTGAAGGCTTTAAAGTGCAAAAGTGTTATTTAGTAATTTTATGACAGTAAAATACTTTTTTGAAAAAACATGATGGGAACATAATACGTTTTTTGATATTCATATTATTCATATTATTTTAATATTTATATTTAAAAAAAAATTGATTCTATAGCAAAAGTGCTGTTATGCATAAAAATCGTAATTTTTTACAAATAACAAAAAATATTGCACCAAAATTTATACTTTTAATAAAATTTAACTTTGATATTTGTATTTATCTATGCAATTATTATTAATAAATCTATCAATTTGTTTAATTACACGTTTTGTAAGGCTGATAATACAAATTATAGTATAAAACATGGTATAAAACCGAAGGATACAACAAAAGTTGGTTATGCTACTATTTACGGAAAATGAACTTATTCAGGAAGCAAAAATCCTTTAAGCAATCAAATGTAAACTTCCTTTTTATAATTTTATTGATAATTACGGAATAAACATGAGTTTTTAATCGATTTAATTGTTTATTTTGTATAATTTTTCCCGTAACTTTGGAAAAATCTTCATCTAATATCTAAATGAATATCAAACCCTTATATACGAAAGCCATAAAATTATCATAACCTCTAAAAAACGCTGCAACTACTCGGCGAGAAAAGACCTCGAATCCATCGATATCTCGCTCCTCATCGAGGCGCAAATCCTCCTCAAAACTCCTCAGTCCCCCCGAGAGACAATAGGCGGGCGTCTAACGGTGACGTCGCGCCCGAGAGTCCTCTCCGCTCTTGGGAGCCAAAGGTCGCGCTCCGATTTCCTCGTCCATTAGGATCCGAATCGGCCGGCTAAAAATCGCTAATGGCCCTGGCGAATTACCCGATAAGCAAATCGGGGCCTTGTTACGGGGGGCTTTCCCCGCTCTCGGCGCGGTGCGCGCACCTGCGCGACGCACGCTCCATTGTTCGCGCGCTCTCTCTCTCTCTCTCTCTCTCGTCAAGCTCGTTTTCTGCGCGCTCCGATGCGCGAGCGGAGATAAGCGCACGGGGGAGGGGAGAGGCGTGCCCGCCGATTTCGCGATCTGTCGCTTTCGGGCCGCTGGGCTGCGGAGGATTCGGAGCCAAGCCAGGATGCTTTCCCGAGGATATAAAGCATTCTTTTATTTCGGTGCCTTTTCAATCGTTGATCATGTCCGTACTTATACCATTACGTGTTTAAGAAATAAATTCATTTGTTTAAAAAGACCTGGAACTTTGAATATTGAGTTGTCGCCGTATTTAGGTTTCTCTAATGTTTGTGGTACAAGATATGCTTGCAGGCGTGGGACGACAATTATTGTTCAGCAAAGTTATTTAAATTACCAGTAAATATTCAAGGCTGTATACTTTGTTCCAAGACTATTTATAGCCAAAAGAAAGATGATTCTCAAAAGACGTGTCCTCGAGCGTCCAAGTCAATAATTGACAAATCTGAAACAACGGCATCGCGGCGAATCGCAATAAATTTCGCATCGCCCTTCCCCGTCCGGGCGATTAATCACCCGCAGTCACCATCGTGTAAACAAAAGTCCTTCGATTAATTATTAAAATACTAATCAATCAATAACCAGCCCCCGCCCAGCCTCCGCGCGCGCAGCCTTCCTCTCCGCGGCCGCAGTGCATAAATCCAAGGCGGAATAAGCGTTTAGAGGCTCTCTCTTCGCGCGCGAGCGAGAGAGAGAGTCGTGTTGCGGTATGTCTCTAGGCGGTGATTTCCTCCTCCTCCTCGTGCATTCTCTCCTCTACCTTGTCGCGCTGATTTGTTACGGATGGGTATCGATTCGCGGCAGCTCGTTCGCCGTCGCTTTTTTTTTTCTCTTTCGAGAACCGAGGAGCTTAGGGGATATTCCAGCGAGCGATGACCTTGCTCGACAAGGGGCCGTGAAAAATTGCCGAGGAGTTATTGGGAACGCGTGGGTTATCGCTTTTTCTTTTCGGGGTCTAGTCTAGCTGGGAGGACTTTGGCTTCTTGGCGAGGAGGTCAGGATTTTCCGGGAAGATTTTTGCAGTTTCAAATGGTGAATTAATGGCCGGTTTTTAGATCGTAATCGACACGAGAGGCTAAAAACGTCGTATTATTTTTAAAGCTGAGTCAAGCAATAAATATATTGGAAGCTTCGCAGTTGAATAGGAACAATACTTTATTTACATTTCATTTGTGAATTAGCTAACCGGATTGTCACGAAAATTTCTGCTCGAGACTCGAAAACAATTGTAGAGCGGAAAAACTTTTTCAAAGGATAAATTGCTTTAATTACGAAAAAGGGATGATGCCATCCTTTACAATTAACTTATTAAATCTACAATGAATTATTTATCAGAGCAACCTACTTTCCTCCACCGTATTTCCAAACTGAATTCTTCCACAATAATCAATTTCACCGGGGAACTTTTTCAGCCGATCCGATAAATTAATTTCTCTCCAACCAGTCAAAGTCCGTCGACTGCGAAGCGAAAAATTAAACACAGCGGAATATCGGGGCCATAAATAATTTATATTTAACCATTAAACTAGACCGCGGCGGCGTATGCAAAATTGCCAATAATCCCTCGGCTCCGGCTCTCCCTGTGTCTATTAGAAAGGCATTTTGAAGAAATTACCGCGGCGGATTATTTCCAAAGAACGCGCCATGAATCACTTACGTAATTAGCCGGCGCGCAAAAATCGATGTACCCACACACTCACATACACACAAGTGCGCTTAAGGCCGTAATAACTAAAACGCAGGTCTCGAATTCCCTCGGCGTACAATTACTTTGTGCACCTGGCGCGAGTGAACTTGACGAAAAACGAGGCGAGGGCGTGACTCTTCTCGACTTGTTTATTGCGCTTTATTTAGTTAAGCGGATTTTTAAGGTGCCGCGCGCCGCTCAGATTGGAGATTGGAAGTGCGTTGCGGGAGATAGGCATGCAAATTTAAGTTTAGATTGGTTTTGCTGCAAATGGTTATTGCAGTCGCTGGTCTATTATGACATCAATACGCGTATACGTCATGCCTCGCTATGAAGTCATCCCATTATGATTTTGAAAATCTCGTTGCTGGAATATTGGTTTTCTAATGTTGGACTGCAATAAATTTAATTAAAAGTTGCGGGGTATAAAAGCGAGGCTTTTTATCTGTTATTATAAATCAGTTCTTTCGTAAGTATTACTTTAATGCAATGAGAAAACAAAATCTAAATGTAGTTTTAAACGCATTTTATTGTGTTAATTAAATGCTTATTGAAAGATAAATATACTTATTCTGCTTATTTACTTAACCAATTAAAATAATCACTTGGTAAGTAAAAGGAATTATATATTATATTCATGCACAAATAAGCTAAAAGATCTGAAATTCTAAATCTTCATTAATTAAAGGCCGTATCTCTATTAAAATCCACATTTTACACTGAAATTCAATATGTAAACTGATTTATTACGGAATGATTCGCCATAATTTTCCTGATATTTCTGCAAAAATTATACATCATTAATTTGGTGTTAAATTTCAATTAAAGCAACATTAAAGCACTTAATCTTACGAAATCTCAAAACTTTTGCCCCGTTACACATTTTTCCCGACCGCGAATTAATCAAACCCGCGCTTAAAAATCGCCACGAAACCCTGAATCCGGCCCGATCAATCCTGCCCTCCCTCAAAAGAATCCTCGCGCGCTCGCGTTTTTCGCGCAAGCCCCCTAAGATTAATCCTCGGCTCTCGCGTCGCGCCATTTCGTACGTCAAAGCCGCGCGCGCGGCGAGGTCCGCGCGGCCGCGCAAAGAGCAGGAAGAACAAAAGAGGAGGAGGCCCCCATGAGAAATGCCTCGACTCTCTATTGAGGCGCAGACGTCGTTCGCCTGACGTAATGCCGGCTGACGGATGATAAGCTTAACCTCATGCCCATTAACATCATCAACATCAGAGACGAGAGAAAGAGAGAGAGGAGAATCGAGGCGCCTCTAAAACACCCACGCCGAGCGATTTACGCGCAATTAACGATTTGTGCGCGAGGAGGGTTTGTTATGGTTTGAGCACAATGTTTAGCGTGATTTATCTGCGGAGGTTTTTGAGCGCGCGATGCGTTCAAAGGTTTTGTAAGCCGGGCTGAGATTAATGTAAGTCTGTTTCTATTTTAGTCCAGGGTATAGTTCTCGATAAAAATAGATCAATGCGCGTCTTATTGAAAAATAAAGCCATTTTAGGTATTATGAAAAACGTTCTCTAAAACTCGTGGGTAAAAAAAAAGTGCCGCTTCCTTAAAAAATAAAGAGGCAGTAGTTTGAAATTTTTTAAACCTAAAAATTTTATCCCCCAAGAGAATATCCGAAGCTCCACCTTATATACCTCCTCATTACAGAGTCATTAATTAAAACGACCTTCACTTACAGCCACGCATAAAGCAACGTCCCTCCCGCGAACGTCAAAAATTCCCTTTTACCACCGCGGCGCAAAACGCGGCCCTAAACCGCGAAAAATCAATCAGAACAAAGTATCGGCTCGTTATACCTTCGGCGAAAACCCGCATCCAATTCTCCCGCTCGCGGAATATGGCTCGCACACGCTCGTATACACACACACATACACGGTCGCATTAGTCGGTCCGAATCATGATTTGTAACCCCGGAGCTCGGGCGAGCGGATCGATAAATATTGCAGAAAGCCGCGCGCGCTCGTCTCGCGTTGTGACACAAGTGTCCCCGGGGCGGTTCGTGTGCGCGCGAGCACAAGTGCCGAGCAAATCGCGAACAAATGCCGAGGGAACGGGGGGGGGGGGGGGGGGGGAGGTAAAAATCCGGCCTCTATTAGGCGAAAGAAAGTACCGCGAACATGGCTCGGGGTATACCGACGAGTGCACTTGACTGTTGGCCTCGTATATAGTTGCCGAGGCGGAGAGATATACGATTGGGAAGAGAGAATTCCATGGGCTAAGCTCGCTTTTTCGATTGAGATGCTTTAGTGCGGCTATTTTCCTGCTAACGGCCGCGAGAAAAATTGCTTTCGAGATCAGGTAATATATACTGTTTACTATGAAGAAGGAATAAGTAACTATATAGATCCGGTTATACAAAAAACCTGTCTCGGATCGCTCAAAAGTCAGTAAAATTCGAAGAAAGCCTCCCGTAATTGGTCGAAATTCGCCGTCAACTTATCCGCCGGCATCGACGCGAGGCATCCATCCCCCTTCGAGAGTCTTCCCCTCCCATTCTCCCCATAACCCATACTCGCTCGTCTCCTTGAAAAAGCGATCAGCCACAAGCAGGCAAGTTCAAGTGCGTACAAAATTCTCATAAATAGACGAACGACTTGCCGCTAATAAATTTTATAGCCCGAAAAGTACAAGCACGGGAAATAAAATTTCACGAGCGCCTAATGGTCCGCCGATCGTTAAGGCGACTCACGGGGCGGCCTGAAAAACACAGCGCAGCGCGCGCGCGCGCAAGCGCACAAAGGGGCATTAAAAATGCGCGCGCGGATCGAGTTATTGAATGTAAATACGCCTGTATTTAATTACCGGCGATGGAGAGAAGAAAAAAAAAAAAAAGCGGGAGGAATCGGCGAAAAAGGCGTGTCAACCTGCCAAATATTATGGAGATTTATTCGAGAGCCGACAGGTATATGTATAACCCTCGTGTGGTGCGGGTTAACGGAGATTTTTTAAGCCCCTCGAAGTGTCAAAAATAATTAGCATTCGAGCAATGCACGCTTCAATTAAGAGTATCATCTCTCTCGCCTCGCGCTCAATTTGCATCGAAGCATTTTTATAATTAAACGCGGGACTTTGACTGACGCTCCGGGAATCTTTATATCTACTAATCTTGGCAGATCGCCTCGATCGATTCTGCGGGTATTCGTGAAAGTTTTTCTTTTGACGTGTTTCTGTATTCGGCGTTTAATTGGTGCACCGCTTCGATTTCAAATTCTGATAATTACTGTAACTGTTTATAAACGCATTTATATCAGCTGTCAAAAATTGCACGCTTATCACAAATTCCTCGCATCTGACTATTGCTTACGAGTTCTTAAGTTCAAGAATTCAACTATAATACAACATAGTTTCATTTTAATTTGAGTTTAGTTTCAAAACAAATTTTTTACAAAGTTTTACAAATCTTCTTAAAAATTAATAACAACAATTTAATAGATTTCAATTTTATAATTCCAAAATGGAATATCCTCGGTAAGAACGTTAAAAGTGCTTTCGAAAATCTCGCGCAAATTAAAATAAAAGCCCAGCACACAGCTGCTTTGCATAATACTCGAAGGAACAATAACCCGAAAATCGCCGAGCGATTTCGAATCGCGCCGGGCGAAAACAATCCACTCGGACGAGCCGAATTAATCCCTCGTAATGACGAATCCCCCGAGTTTTAATCGCGGCGGACGTCCGAGGCGCGCTAACAAGGCCCTGGCAGTGGGCCCGGGCACAGCGCCCCCCCGGCGGGTAAGTGGGGCCCAGGAAATTAATTCCGGGGATTTTCGCTCCGGCCGCCGACGTCGTGGCGGCCGCGTGTCACGTCGCCCGGAGCCCCTCGTGAGAGAGAGAGAGAGAGAGAGTCGGACGAGGTGTTAAGTGTGGCCCAAGGTGTATCAACACGGGGAATAGCACAGTTATATGCCCAGGCCGACGTCGACGAGAGGCTGATTTAAATTCTCTGCGCCGCGCTCGATTAAGCGCGTGTAATAAGCCCTGCGTTTCACCTCCGAGCCGAGGAGCGAGCCGCGATATTCAATCTGCTGATGTTTCTGGATAAATAAAAGGGGGATATTCGTTTGTATTACATTGAAACGCGCGCGGAGCGCCGAGTCTCGCCCGAGTAATGAGAGGAGAAATTGTTTCTTTGCTGGCAAAGAGTGCAAGGGAGTTTACATTTAATTTCAGCCGCGCGAGTTGCCGATTTCACCTTTAGTCGTTTTCGGCGAGGAATTTCGATGCGAGCATACTTTAAAATTAAATGACATAAATAACAAGAAAACGTTATAATTGCTCGCGTTGCTAATTAAATTTTGAAAAGACACGTTGAAGATAGAAAAAGGACATTATACGTTTAAGGCAAGAGAGCAAACAGCCTAACACCTGCGAGCACACATATATAATAGAAAATTATAACTCCGCGTTCAAATCGCATTGTAACCTCTTGCATTTAAATTCCAGCCGTCAGTTTCGCCCGACACTCCGGAATCGCTTGCAACAAAGCCCCCCCTCCGGACAACTCGCAATTACCTCGGAAGTGACAAGCGCTAACTGGCATTTCGGGCACACTTCCCTCAACCCTCCTACAATGCTCTCTCTCTCCGCGCACAGCGTCGAGTATCGCATTTCCAGGCCGCGATCCGCTGTCCGCGGCTCGCAATAACGTATTCATTACGCGCCTAGCTCCTATACGTATAAGCACTCGCTCATTACCGGCTTTCCCCCCGCGCATTTTTTTTCGACCGCCGATGTCATTATACACGTATATATATCTGGACTCTCGATAAATCGCGGCGTTCGCCTTAAATTCCGAGTATCTGCGCGAATTATTGCCGCGCCGCGGCGCTTTAATTAAAAAGGCGAGCGCGTCTCTCGGGGCGATATGCAGCCGCGTGCGTGTGCCCTCCTCGGCGAAAGCTCCGGCGATGACTGCTCGCCTCCTCGCGGGGAGGGTTATCGAGAGCGGGGGACAGGGTTTACGGCCGGCCGCGAATCATATCTCGTTCATTAAATGTACACGCGGCGGGTACGAGCGGTTTTGTCGTCCGGGGTATAGCGGTTGGAATTAGGTATCTTACTCGGGGGGCGATTTATTGGCCGGTGTACGTTTTATTTACTACCGATGTTTCAATCTTATTTCGGGAATGTTGTAAATTTGGCTTTTTACATAAAAGCTTTTAAAATTTCTTCGGGGAAGAGGAGGAGAGTGGTTTGGGCAACATTTACGCGGAGAGAATTTTCGAGTCCAAAATTATACCCCCTCAAATTAGGCTAATCGCAGGACAGTGCGATTTTCTGGATAATATTTAGCTTCTTTAGAATAATATTTACTCTAATTTTATCCAGAAAATCGCATTGTCCTGCGATTAGCCTAATTTAGGTAATTTTTACTCGAATATTCTCTCAGTGTATAAAATTACTAGTTTTCAACGAATAAGTTTCTTTTGCGTATACTTGAAACTTTTCTCGAAAATAATAATTTAAAGAGCACCGAATGTACAAGGTCCGCATGAGTAATGAATTAAAGAGAAGTCATTAAATCACCCAATATTTACAAAATTTCAAGACGTCCGAATAGCAGCGCATAATCAGATAAACATTTAATGACGAAGGCCGGGGCCGTATATCTATCGTTGTTTTGACTGGCAGAGAGCTGCCTCGTCGTAAAAAAAAGGCTCGAAAAATTCAAATTAACCCGAATCGCCATCTTCGTTCCACCTGTTTTCTACGTGTTACTCCGGGCAGCTTGGCTCTCCTCCTCTCTCTCTCTCTCACTCCGGCCCGCTTGTGCGACTTCATTCCTTTCGGAGCTTGTTTACTATCTTGATCGGCGATATAGGGGCGAAGCAGGTGCCAACCGATTTTCTCCCATAAAACACCGAGAGAGCGCAATTTCTAACCAAGAGAGAGAGAGAGCAACGCGCGGCCTTTTAACTCGTCGCGAAACACGCCAAAGTCCAAAGTCTTTATCCCCCGGCCGGGGCGGCGCGCGAAATTCTTAATAATTTAATTATAGGCATTATTGAATCGTTCGGCGAGCGGAGAGATTTTGACCTTTATCTCGGCGGCATATCGCGCGGCGAATCGAGCCGAGCGCGGGCGCGCGCATGCGCGCACGCACACACCGGGTATTATCGAATTATCGTTATGATCCGACGCAGCGAGAATCGAGCGCTTACGTCTTAGCCCCGGCGCTTCCGATTATTTCTTTTGTTTATGCGAGGAGGAGGAGGAGGAGGAATGCGGAGATTGAAAGGCTCTCTCCGCGGCTGGAAAAAATCGATTCGCGAAAGCGGGACTTTTATTTTTATATTAAATTTTAATATTGAGCGGGCTTTTTTCAGTGAAATTCCTGGAGTGAGCGCTTTTAAGCGGTTAATGCGCGTCGTTTAATTAGTGCTTAATTAAGGATAATATTGAGTTAATGGAGTATGAGTGTTTCATAAGGGGAAAGGATAATAATGGAAGAAAGCACTTAAGGTACAAAATTCTCGAGGAGAATGTAAAGCGCAAAACGCAAAAATACCAAATTTCGAAAGGATTAAGCAGACTAATTAACCATTAACGCTCTCCGAAATTGCGCCAAAGCATTTTCTACATTTAACGAGCACGGAAATAAACTCCCCCCTCCAAAAAAAAAGAGCAATCGGCAAGGAATTGGCTTGTCAAATATTCTAGGGACATAATGAATGCTCGCAATGAAAGGTCCCGGCGTTCATTCGTCGTTCTCTCTTCGAATTCGTCGAAGACTCTTCGTCTCCGGC
>UCOL01003387.1:0-19235 GCA_900474335.1 Ormyrus nitidulus | reverse complement strand
ATGTTGTGTAGTTTTATATTTCAAACAATATTCCATCGAGAAAAAAGGGATAACTGCCTTCGTTTCCTCGGACTACAAATAAAACCGATTTTCCACCCTTGCGATGGATCTTTAGGGTAGTTCCTGATCTCCGATTTTGTCCAAAAAAATTGTAGTTACGTAATTTCATGTCTTACTCGACATTCCGTCGTGAAAAAAGGGATAATCCGCTTCGTTTCAGTGTTAAAATAATTAATCTAATATTTTGACACTTTAGGGGTAGTTTCACCCCCTAGTTGCGCTCTATATTTGCAAAAACGCTTGCAATTATCAATTTATAACCTGAGGATGGTGTGTGGGTAGGTTTTGGGTCGATTATCAAAAATTTTTTTTTTCGTTGGATTCCAACGTTGTAAACTTAAGTTACATGATTATAATGAGAAGTGTAATTTTACTATTAGAGCACATAGTCAAGATTTAGGTAATTATAATGAGAAGATTAATAAAAATAATCTAAATGATGTTCTCTATAATCATGTAGCAAAACATTTGTATGCAGTATTTGATTTTAAACCGTTAGAAGAAAGAGTATTAGCAAAAAAAGACAAAGAGAAAGAAAAGACTATAGAAGTATATCCTTCTTCTTCTGGACCAGAAATAGAAATGTATTCAATACAAAAAGGAAATGAATATAGAGCGCCACAGGTTCGTTATGCAAAAGGTTATAATAATAGGGCAATATTTCGTTCACAAATGACTGAACAACAGATAAGAGATGTATTATCTAGTAAGATTATTCCGCATGTTATTGTTCATCTAGTGCCGTACAGGGGATTGAAGGAAGGTTTTATAGAGAATGTGGGGGAAGGATTAGGAAGTGGAATGAAAGAGATACTAAATTCTTTTATAAATCTAGTAAGGCAAGACTATATTGGTGCGCAATTTCACGAAGGGATTAGAGAAGTACTAAATGATAATTGGGTAAAGCAAATGCTTGAAAAATACCAAGAACAAAATAAATCTTTCCTTAATGCAAGTAGCCTGGATGCAGATGAAGAAGAACAACCAGAAAAAAAGATGGAGGTAGGAGGCAGTGTTACTGAGGAATCATTAAAAGATATATACATATACAAAGGAGGTTATATGAAAAAACGTAAAAGTAATTTACAAATGGCACTTGGAAGAGCACACTCAAATTTCTTGTGTGATGCAATGAGTAATAATGAGCCTTACTCGATTACAGAATGGGTGGAAGACAACCTAATGAAAGGTGACGACCAAATAAAAGGTGGTAAAGTATCAAAAATTGCTTTTTATGAGGCAGAAAAATCACTAATTAGGAAGTATATTCGTGAGGGTAAGTTTGGTAGTATTGTCACTCTTCTTGATGCGATTCATAATGAGAAGTTCAAAGGTGAGGATGGCTATAAAGAATTAAAAATAAAAGAATGTGAAGTACTGACAGATGCAATAGTAATGGCAAGAGGGTCTTTAGAAAGAGATGATACTATGCACAAGAATCTGCATGATTTGTTAAAAGATAAACAAGAGAAATTAAAAAAAATGGAAGATATAGATCTTGAAAAAGATGGAGTATCTACTAAAATAACAGAAGCCCTTAACATAGTTAAGGTTAATTCTGCAGGTAGTTCTAAGGGTAAGTAGTAAATTTCAATGTTTTATTAAGGCTTCATAAGTGTGCGGTAGGGGATACTATATTAATTTCGTTTTCCTACTGTATCACTAGTAATAGGTTTGTAAATTCTATATGGTTTTTTGCAGCGGTTTTATGTTGAGTGGTCATATAGTACCATAGGCTGATGTTGCTCCAACAAATAACGATCCCTTGACTATAAAAAATCTCAAATTGCTTGCTCTATAACGTATATGTCAAATATTTATTGTAGAATATGTGGCCTTAGCCAGAAAAAGTTGTAGAGAAGTTAAGAATATTTTTCACAAAAAGGACGATACCAATAAAAAGGATTTCATTCTATTGGGGAAAAAGTCTGTTATGAATTTTCCTGTTATTTCCGAGTTCAATAATATTAATTTAGCAATATTTTATTAAGATCTTAAGCAAAACAATCATTTACAGCATTCAAAACCAATGGCGGTGAGAAATGTTTGTCTTAGAGCATGTCTTCAAACTCACTTATTTGTCTGATAGTAAGAAATCAAATGAAATTGCAATAATTTAAAAAAGTAAAATTTTTAATTTTTAAATATAAGTATGAGAATTAGATATAAAGTTTATTATTCTATTAAGTAATTTGTACATAATGAAATTTTTATGTCTATTTATGTGTCAAACATTAAAGAAATAAATATTTTATTTCTTACAATTTTTTTAACCATTTTTTTATCATTTAAAAAATCCCTGCAGAAAAAATATATGTATAAGAATCACTATTTAAAAAAAATTTTTTTTTATTCAAAATTGATCATTATTAAATATTATTGATAATTTTGAAAGGGCATTGTTGCCTGCACATTTGTAATATAGCAATAAAATATAGATTTTACAAAAAAAAAAAAAAAAAAAAAATTGTATTTGTATATTTTTAAAGTTTTAATGAAAAATATAGTTTTCATACAAACTAGTCTTTGGCTTTGGGAATAGCAGAATTATAAAATAAACGTATTTAGCCATTAAAAAAATGTTAAACCTGTTTTCGTGTAGATTCAAAAAATCATCAGTTTATTGACTCTAAAACCAAAACCTTTCTCCAAACGTAACAAACCTGCATAGCGCATCAGATTGGTCAATCCGGAATCGCACGTTGCAGGAGGGAGAAAAGGAAAGAAAGAGAGCGAGCGAGACAGAAGATCCGTAAAACTTATAGCAGTCATAGCATTCGTGGACTGACGCACAGAGTACTCGTTCGAATACCGTAGCAGTGTTTCACATGTACATTCTGGGGACAAACTTTAAACTTAATTTACCAATAGTAGTATGCGTGCACGTATAAGATCTCGCCTGGTTTTCGGCGACTTGGCCTCGAGTCTACCGATGGACTAACGCTTGTCAGAAGATCCGTGAATAAAAACGTGGTGTTTTCCTTCGGTGAGGTACTTGAAAGAGAGAGTGCGTGAGTTTGGCGGGCGCGTTACTGGAGAGAGAGTAGAACAGCACTGAACCACCGCAAAGAAGTCGAGGAGGATGTTCCAGAACGGCACCGTCGCCAGGTCGTCGTTGTCCTTCACCGTCTACGTCGGCGGCGAGGAGGAGGAGGAGAGCAGGGGAGGTCGACGCAGCCTCGCGCTCGGAGAGGATCGCCCCCGTCGCCGCCGTCGTCGCTGTTACTCCTGCTGCTAGTTGACTACCGGCTATCATGGCTCTGTCGAGCTGGATCCTGTGGAATCGGAGTCAGCGCTCGGGCAGGACCCACCACCGAAGTACGTTTATTGCACTCTAGAAACACCACTCATTCTTGGCATTGTTGACTGACCTTCATTTTACGTTCGTTTTTGTTCTCAGGTAGACATCACGAGCGCGAAGACAACTGCGTGGAGTTTGACCTGTCAAAAGGTTAGGATCCTAACCTCACTAATACCGAACCGCTTTGCTTTAGCGAAAATTTTTCTTGAGGTTTTCGAGTAGAAATGTAGTTTAGGAGATTTCTCTTTTTTGGGATCTAAAGTTTACGGGGCAATCGACTATTAGGAATGTCGTTATTTGAATTAGCTGGAATTTAGATATCTTTAATCCACACTAAAAAGTGCCATTATTTAGTTTTACTTATTGCACTCCAAATGAATGCTTTATTTTTAAAAATGATTTAGAAGTTTTACTTCCAGTGAGTGTTGTTGTGGCACTGCCACCCACTGAATGTATTTAAAGATTTTCTGTGATATTACAACCAGAAATTAGGTGACTGTACTAATATTACTATACTAATTTTCAGTTTTTTATTAAATTTTTGATGGTTTGTTTTTATTTGTTGTGCAGTGTGAAAATGGCTCTTTAATTTAAGTTTTTTTTAAATTGTAGTCATTTGTAATATAAATTAATTTGTTTATAAAAACTTACAGCTCATTGATTAGGTTTATAATACAAATTTTATATTTTTTAGGCTTGAAACAGAACATAACAGAGGCTTTAAAACATATATGTCAGCAGTACGGTGTGTCTGGTGGGAGAAAGTTGGCATATCTTAATGGAATTGTTAAGCTTGTTAGTGAAAATGATTGTTATGAATATGGATATAGTACAGATGAATTTTTTTGTTGGTAAGATATTAATTAATACTGTTTCTCATAGTAAATTATTACAAACAGTTAACTTTGTAAAAATATATACTTTTCTACATATATTTATACAATTATATATAAGAAACATTCTTTTCTGACATTTTACAATAAATAATAAATATATTATTTGTATACAGTTTACGTGTTGCATTAATTCATGAGGCAACACAAGTCAGAGCAGCTGCTCTTAGAGCAATTCGGTATATGCTCAAACGAGAACAGGATGTTGTGGCAATCAATAAACTTCAATATCCATATTTTATTGCACGTAGTATGGATGTTAATATACGCAATGAAATGGAACAAATTCAAGCCTTACGACTAGTCAGAAGAATCCTTGTTCTTGCTCCAAAGCAGTTTAGTCCAGCATTAGCTCGATCCCTTGTAACCATCACTGGCGGAGGTACTAAAAAACATATATCTATTAAATTCTATTTAAAACTATGCAATCAAAAGACTTTTCAAATTATTGATTATATGTCAAGAAGTTTATGACTAACATATAAAGGACATTGAAATTGTAATAATGGCATTATAAATGGTCTAGTTCAAAATCTAAGAACATTACATAAAATAATATAAGTTTTTATACTAAATATTATATGGAAGCAAATATTTTATTTCCTGTATTAAAGTTTTTTTGATGATGCTTGTGCATAAAATAGTAATACTTACTTTTTAAAGAATAATTTTTTCAAATTATAAACGATACAAAACGGTAGAGAAATTTTTTAATTTATAAAGTTTTAAATATAAAGAGTTAACAAAAAGAGCTCCGAAAATTCTGAAAATCAATTTTACTCGAGTTTCTAGACGTAAGCGGTTACGAAATACTGCGCAATAAATAAAAGACGGTATATCAGCAAATAAGTAGCTGAATCATTACATTACAAATTAATTTATTAAAAATGTGTAATACATGCATTTTTACTAAAATATGTAAAAAATATAATTTTTAAAAAATAATACAAAATTTATAAATTTGAAAATACTAGTTTTTGCTGCTGAAATATCTGAAAAATAATTTTCTTCAGGAATTGAAGAGAAAGATCGAGCCTTTCGTGTATTTCTGGCTGTGCTCTGCGAATTGGGAGTGCTGAATTCTAGCATGCTTATCAGTTGCGGTGGAATTAGTCCGTTGGTTCGCGCTACTACAACGGGTCAAAGTCCTCTCGTTACGGAAGCTGTGGTCGGCGTTCTCCTGCGACTGCTTGCGAATCCGGAGACTCGGAACAACGTGTCGCTTCTGTGTCTCGCGGCGCCTTACTGCGAGCTCGAGGCTATTGGCCTCGAGCGTTCCAAAGAAGACTGGGATCAAAGATTCGCCGCCAGCAAGCACGCGCTTCTCAGCGTGCTCAGATCCTACTCCGGGGTCATACATTTCTGTCATCCCAACGAACATTCGGGGCTTAAGGCTATCTCGGATATTTTATATGTAGATCGGTTGGAGGTACGAGAAATCCCATTATATTCCTACATCCTACTACTTTTTGTTTTTGTTTCTTTTTAACTTTTGGATCAAAAGAATTTTCTGTAAAGTATTTTCTTGTAATGTATTATGCAGTTAGTAAAAATTCGATTTATAGTCTATTAATTCAGTACGATTTAATGCCTAGGTAAGAGGAGCCGTTTTAGAGCTTCTTTATGAACTACTGGGATTGCCTTTACCGACATGGACGGATGAGCCGGACGTTGCTCTAGCGGCTGTCGATCCCAGTCGTTATAGGAATTCATGGAAATTATCGGAAGGATTTGTTGCAGCTGAGGGTAGAACTGTTTTGCCTTCATTTATGACTCACTGCCCTAATATTACTGAATTACATCTAGCGTTATTGGTGTATATTTTACTGGAATGTGGATTACACAGAGCCCTAGCCGAAACTATTGTCTCTTCAGATACATTCATTTCTGTCAGAGCAGCAGTATTGCTCGGCGCGTTATTGCATTTAGCGCATTCCCTTCTACCCCCTGAGGTATGTTTATAATAAAATATTTTATCGATTTAAACATGTAATGGAGCAGAATTGAAAATATCATTTGAGTTACGCGAACAATATCAGCTATTATGCTAATATACCAAGAAGTATTGTTTTGGAATGCCCAAATGATACTTCTTGCATTTTGTATTAAAACCTTATCTTTTATGATGTATTATTTAGTAAATGTAAAAGTAATATTTCTTATAACTTGAATTTATTAAAAAAAATTTATTAAATTTTGCAATTAAAATATGACCTATTTATTTAAAGGATGATTTCATAAACAATAATAATATTTACTCATTAAGGTTTGCGATCTGACGCCTCCATTGCCGAATCTCCTTGAACATGCAAGTGCTGGTCGCCATCAGGCCCTCGCTGCCATAGCCATCTTAAGTCGAATGCATGCCATGATGCGTCGAAGACTAACTCCAGCAAGTCTTTTTATGGATCGGTTGCTTCAGTCTGGTAATTGGCTTAGACCGGGTGTTCGCCGTGGTTTACATAGGCAGCCATCAATTCGTCAGTGGCTCAAGCGTGAATCACCAATGGCACAGATGCTCAAGGATGCACAGGTTCTAAGCTCGAAGGATGCTTTGGCATGGAATTGGTCTGCTGTCAGATCGATACTCAGATCAAGAGACAATGCATTTAGATTATTACACGATTCTGATCATCGCTTATTTATTAAAAAACTCCTTAAGTAAGTGATAAATTGTTCTTTTTTTAACAGAAATTTCTTAACCTTTTAGGACGAGTTATAATACTTTTTTGTAATAGTTGTATAAAAATATATTTAATTTCTGATGAAACAGAAAAAAAAACACGTTTCAGGACGGATGGTTCTTAAAAAAATTACATAAAAGAAATATATACATGAGCGCATAAATATATTCCCGTCCTAAAAGGGTTAAAAATATTTTGAAATCTTACTAAATGAAAATGATCAATTTTAGGTACTATAGACCTTCATCTAATCAGTATAGTCGAATTGAATTAGCTACATCATCTTTAATAGCTCGAGAAGCAACACTTGCTGGGTGTGATCTTATCAATTTACTCTTAGAAATTCACGAACCAGATGGTACACGCTACCTGAACGAATTAATGAGTGATGTTACTGAACAAATAATTGCGATTGGAACGGCGCAGTCTGCTCATGACTGTCTTTTCTCACCCCGCCTGATGACCACTACGTGTTGCCAAAAGTACTTTTTGTTTATTGGCCAGTTGAGTCACTCACTTCGTGGAATGACTATCCTTCGAGGCTTCAATCTTCTTGAAAAACTTCAGGATCTCGCATTGTCCACAAAGCACGACTGCTATGTTAAGCTAATTACTTCGAGTCTTGATTACACCAAAGAAGGCGCGAACCGCAGGGTCATGGCGAAAATTGTGCATGAGGCGTCATTAGAAAACACGAGATTGTACGCTACGCAATTTTTGAGAATCATCTTAAGAGCTAGGGTAGCCAATGCACATCAGTGGGCAATTGAATTATTATTACATAAAGTGAATGATAAAAGCAGAGTTGTTGCGTTTGCAGCGCTTGACGCGCTTCATGAAGCCTGCGAAGAACCAGAGTTCCTCGAAATCATACTCCATAAGTCTGAGGTAAATTGATTTTTATTTATTTTACAATAATGCTTGATTTACAGGTTTAAATTTCTTAAAACGAGAAGGCTAAATGAAGAAAAAAAATTAATTATATTCTAAACAAACGAGAATTTATAAAATGAAAAATATTTTCTATATTTAAATATTTTATTTTTAACAGGAAAAAAGGCAAAAATATTGGGATCATTGGCTAAGTAATTTAGGAGATCGAGGTCACCTTTTAAAAATTCGTTTATATTCACTTCGTTCAGCATTTACATCACTTCCTTCTCCAGCTGAAGAGCTTGAAAATTGGGTGAGAACAGGAGGTTTGGCAGAGCGTTACGCTGGCCTTATTGAAAGTGAAATTCACGACTCACTAACTCGCAGACAACGAGGTGAAAATGGGAGTTACTTGCGTCGTACCAACGGCAATATGATGCTGCCGAAAGATGTGTTTGTGCCGCCACATTTTGTTGGTCAACTTGTGCAGCACGAATTTGGTATGCAGCTTCTATTAAGAAAAAACGTTCTTCAGAGGTTTTTAAGGGTTGTTCAGCGTTTTAGAATAGAGTGTTGTAATAATTCAGTTCAAAGCAAGGATTGTTGTTCTATGAAAGAGGACTGCAAAGGCGATGAAAAGAAAAACGATCTGGAAAGTACAAGGTTAGAAACAATTTTAGACTCTGAAGTTGCGGAAAAGTCGGAATTTCACACGCCACAAAAAGCAGAACCGTTGATAGAGTTGAGAAGAAAATTGAGTCAGGACGATTCAAGAAGGACTACTCCAGAAAAAAGTTGGAGAGGAGATCTTGATTCAAGAGAAGATAGTTCTTATAGTCTCGACAGTAAGTTCAGTCTATTTTCATAAAAATAGTTTTATGCCAAAATTCACGAGTTTTATTTATTAATATAGGTCGAATACTTAAAGTTAAAGCTGCTTTGTGGGTACTGGGCCATGCTGGCACATCAGTTGCGGGTGTCGAGCAACTTAATAATCTGGGTATCATCGAACTTCTCACTTCAACTGCCGAGAGCTGTCCACATTACACAGTACGCGGAACAGCAATGTATGCTCTTAGTCTTATAAGTACTACTCGCGCAGGAGCTGATCTCTTAACAAGCTTCAACTGGCCATGTGTTCGTTATAAACGTGGTGAGCAGTGGCCTATTGTTCAGCCAAATAGCAATTTTCGAGCTCAACAATCACCAAGTCCCGTATTGGTGCAGAGACATCATAGAAGTTTAAGCGATGGTAAACCGGAGTTACCTGAACCAATAGCTAGAAGGCAGCGGAACAGATCGGAGAGTGCGGCTACTGATATTGAGCCAAGGAGATATGTTTTACCGGAAAGATCAGAAACACCCAGTCCGATGTCAAGTGTTCAGAGACTAAGCCAGCAAGATGCCGAAGGTTATGCCAAATTGAGAAGTTTGCAAAGACACCGTAGGCCTAGCTATTCGCATAGCAGCCTCGAGGTAAAAATTGTTAGATAACGTTTTGATTTTACCATTTTATTAAAATTAACAAAAATGAAAAAAATAATACTAATATATTTTTATTATTTTTTGATAGATGTACAGCTTAGATGGAAGACTTTCTTTACAAAGTCTGACAGAGTTTGAATCTTCTCGTAGTTGGGTAGTCGACGCAGTTTTAGCACCAACTCCACCTCCGCAAGAACAGTCCGAGCAGCCGGCACAAGATAATATCGATAATAGTTGTCGCTACTTAGGTATTAGTTTACCAAGAAAATTACATGCAATATTTCCTGAATCTACACCAACCGATATTCTTCTTGATAAAACTAATAAAATGCGGCCGAATCCCGAACTGAAGCGAACTCAGGTAAATAAATTTCATTAAAATAATAATTAATTTTACTTACGAGCTAAAATAAACAATTTTGATTGATTACTTCATATCTTATATTTTTACAGAATATCAGCGCGAGTGAATCCTCGTTTGCAGAAGACGTAAGAAACGTAGTTCGCTTGCTGCAACCCGAACGACAACGGCAAAATGTGAATGAAAGCGATTCAGAATGTTTTTCTCCTATGCCTACGATAGTTTTAGACGATCAAGTGAAAATGAGTGTTGACGAGCTAGCAATGAATAGATTAAGTATTAACGAGAGTGATTCGGAGTTTACTGGTATTCCATCCAGTAATCGTTTGGTCCTACCGGAAGACAAGCCAAAGTTAATGCCATCATCGATTACCAAGCAGAACACTAGTGACGTAGACGAGGAATCTTTCTCTGAATACGAAATTGCAAATGAGCATTCTCGAATATGTCTCGTCTGCATTCATGATGTAGAGTCAGCTGGTACCGAAGGCGATTTTCGTCGATCACTTGATAAGACTCGAAAGTAAAAATAAACATTTAAATGAAGTATAAAGTGTAATGTTAACATAAATTTAAATACTCACTTTAAACGTTTTCTATTGCAGAGAGATTTTAAGACATACGCAGCGTTTAGCGAATCCGGTTTTTTATAGACATAGTCGACAGACGCTACTTAGATTAAGGCAACAGAATCCAGAAGCTTTTCAGGTATGCATTTTTTTATTAAAATATTTATATATTAGTCTAATAAATAAATTCTTTAATACGTAACATTTAATTTAGGAGCCGTGTATATATTCTGAGGTGGCTGCACGTTTGGCAAATAATACCTATAGAGTGCAAGCGAGACGATTTATTCAAGAATTATTTCTAGAATCTTCTTTCGATGCAGTACGTTATCTAATGTTTTATCTTTCTGCTATTTAAAAAATAATATTTTTATTTAAATGTCCCCTTTAAATATTCAGCTCTACGAAGAACCAGCAACAATTCTTAAAATGACTGTGAAAGCACCAGAGAATAGGCAATCAACGCAAGTTCCTATACCGCATGCAGCGGTCGTCGTCAGCCCGTCGCCCAAACCGTCAAGGAGCTCAACCGTAAAACCTAACGGAAAGCCTGCAATACCCTCGGAGCCGCGAACCGATCAAAAAAGCGTGGTCAGCGGGTCGACTACAGCGGTAAAGACTGATACGTCAGCCAGTGTGATTGTCAATGAGAAAGCTAGCGATGTAATACGCTCGCCATCTGAGGATCGCCGCAGCGACGAGACGATAATTGCTGAGATTTTGAGACCAGAGGAGCGGCTGCGAGGGGCTAAGAGTTCCGAAAAGGTGTTGAAAACGACGGGCAACAACACTGCCATCAGCCTTGATTAGTTACTTTTTTCGAACTTTCAAATTGTGTACATATTTTATATATCAGAAAATAGGGAAATGTAATTGTAAAATAAAATGAAGATCACTGCCGCATTAACTTTATTCATTTTGTATTTATTTAAACCTTATTTTATACATCTTCGTAGCAGTATTATTATAAAATATCCTTTATTAACTTACTTTCTTAACAGGCTAAAAGAAATAAATAATATTCTTATGAAATAGAAATATACAATATGAAATAAATTCTCTACTAAATTCAACTTAAAGTCCATATGATTTAAGAAACTAACTAGTTTGTAGTAACAGATACTAACAGTTTAGGCAGAATTTTATACGATTGAATAAGAAAGTAAATATATGATTTACTTTTGAATATCTTTTTTTTATTTAACATTTTTATAATGCAATGTAAGCTGGACACATCAAAGTTTTTAAGAAATTTTATGATAATTCGTGTTTTATTATAAAACATTTATTATTTTGGAAACAAGATAAAAATGAGTTCTTCAAATTTTTTTCCAATTTGATTTTAAAAAATAGTGCTATTTTACACAATAACAGTACACTTTAAAATATGTCTCTAATCGCAAATAATGTCTTATCTGAACTTATTAATCTTTACAATGTAAAATTCAAAAAAAAATTTAATTACATACAAGCTTAAACTTATTAGAACTTTAGATTTTAATTAAATGATAATTAAAAGAATATATTGAATTTTTTATTTTGATTTTTATTATTATTTAGTTATTACCCTCGATGTTCTATAAAGTTTCACTCTATAAGTACATTTCATTTTGAAATTCATTAATTAGAAACATTTAAAGTTTGAATGTGCGTGTTACTTTCAGTTAATTTTATCTTGTGCAAATCTTCCGTAATTGTATTGTCTGATACCACAATTAACCGTTGCACGACAGTGTATACTATTAAGGATAAAAATGTAAATCTACAAATAAAAAGATGTTTTATATTCTAGTGGTAATGGCCGCATATAACAGTAACGTTAATTTACTTACTCAAATGAAGAGACAGTGATAGTTAAAAAAGCATGAATGACAAACACACTATTAACATTATAACTACCAAATATCGCTATTGCAATTACGCAAATTAATGAGATGCTTCTCCTATTCTTTTTAATGAAATTATCGTAATTCCATTTCCACATGAAGGCTGACAATAATGGTAACAACTTCATCTGAAAATATCGTTAATGAAAATTTCTTATTTTTCGTAAATGTTAAAATAAGAATTATATATTCAATTATATTAAAAATAAATAAAATAAACTTTTCGAAACAAAATATCAAGAAAAATAGAATGCATTAAAATTAAGAAGAAGCCGGTTTTACTCACGCAGATTTCGGTATCATCACCGCCAATAAGATCCATACCAAATAACAATGGCACAAGTGCAAACCATTTAATAGAACTATTCGTACGTTTTTGCAAAAGCTTTGCATACAAGTGTCCGGATATAAGTAAAATAAAAATTTTGGGTACCTAAAATTAATTTTTGTTATTATAGGGTATTAAAATATACGAAATATTGATGAATACTTACTGGATTATAAGGTGGAATTATTGAGTTTATCAGCCAATAAGCAATAATGGGTAATACTACCAAAATGATATTTTCGGTTCCATATGAATTAATAACTTTAATTACATCATTAAAAAATAGTTTATCAAAAAATTTACTAAGTCCATCTAAAAACTTAATTATTGATTGGGTCACAGTTCTCATAGTGATTTATAAGATATAACTTATAATCTATATTGTAATTCAAGACCTCAGTATATCTAATGTATATCTTTTTTGTTGATATATATTTTTAAAACTTTGAAGTGAATATTATCCTTTAACTGCATTTGACCTACAAAAAATTAAATTTAAATTTATATACTTATTTATTTAATTTTAAGCAAATATTCTCTGTAGAAAGTTTATACTGTTTATTTGTAAATAACGATTCATTCTTTTGAGCTACTTCTATTATATTTAATTATTGACACCTACTCGGGAAAGTTAGTAAATATATTTAATCACTTCGTACCGAATAATTTCTTCAATAATTTAATTAAGAAATGTTGGAATCAAACTTTAAACTTAATAACTCAAAAACGGGTCGTATATCCTAATTTAATAAAAGAAAAAAAAATGCTGCTAATTAATAGACGCTTAAAATTATGCAGTCTAATTTTTGTTTTAGTTTGTAGTATTTTTTAAAATTAATATTCTGTGTACTTACTTCTATGAGCAAAAGCAGTTTTTACATCGACTATAACTTTACAACTAAACGTGTGATGGATTTCTATATAAATATTCGTCATATGAAGTAATCTGATAGTCCCTGAGTTGGCTGTTTCCTGTTGTAGATTTTCATTACGTTTCGAAAGAATTTGATAACACTTTGTTAATATTAGATAGAGCCATTTTTTTGTAAGACTTCGCATTATTTAAAATTCTAAATTGAAACTTACGATTTGTATAAAATTTACATTGTGCTTAATTTAATTTTGTTTATATTTTATATGAAACTAAAAAGATTATTTATGCTACGATTATAAATTTTCTTTTATAAATAATTTAATTGACTCTCATTTAATATTTAATTTAACTATTACATAAAGTAGAAGTATGCAAGTAACTTTTTCATTTTAATTATTTGTCAACACTTGTTGATTATTTGAAAATTCCCGCCATATACCGAGAATTCTCTAAAGAGCATCCACAATTCCACACTGTCCGCTGTACTTGCAATACTGCATGCAGTACACGGGTGTGAGCTGACGTGTCCCCGTGTTTTGACAAATTTTTTAATAATTCCACCAAAATGAATGCTTTTAAACGTGATAAAAAGGAAGAGGAGGATGGTAAGTATCATTTTTCACTAAGATCTTTTTCTGCAATTTAGTAAATCCAATGAAAATCGATCAAAAAAGTTGAAATAAGGTTATTGTTGTCTACTTGTTTGACAGCTACTAAACACATATTTTCGCAAAAAATAGACTAAAACCGTTTTAATTTTTAATATAGTCAAATAAGAAAATGATTTATTTTTTCGTGACGCTTCGACGGCAAGCTTTTTTAAGTTTTTCGTCGTATAGAAATTTGACACGAATAAGTGGAACACAATTTATAAACACACTAACTTGAAGAAGACAGTGAACTTACTTGGATCTTACAGATTGATAAATTCTAATATAATTTATAAAACTACTTTGATTTATCTATTCATAAGCTCAATTTATTGATAAGTTCATATATTTTCTTGTTTCAAAAAGGTGGCAATCCATTTTTAAATCTGGAAAAAACTACAGTGCTGCAGGAAGCTCGTACTTTCAATGAAACCCCAGTCAACCCAAGAAAATGTGCTCATATTTTGACAAAAATATTGTATCTTTTGAATCAAGGAGAACAGCTTGGTACAACAGAAGCCACAGAAGCTTTCTTTGCAATGACGAAACTCTTTCAATCACGAGATGTTGTTTTGCGACGTTTGGTTTATTTGGGCATAAAAGAACTAAGCTCCATTGCTGAGGATGTTATCATTGTCACATCAAGTTTGACAAAAGATATGACAGGCAAAGAAGATCTTTACAGAGCAGCTGCTATTCGAGCTTTGTGTACTATAACAGATGGTGCAATGTTAGCTACCATTGAAAGATATATGAAACAAGCAATAGTTGACAGGTCTCCAGCTGTATCTAGTGCAGCCTTAGTGTCCTCTTTACATTTAACTAGTGTTTCTGGGGATGTTGCAAGAAGATGGGCTAATGAAGCTCAAGAAGCTTTGAATTCTGATAATATAATGGTGCAGTATCATGCTTTAGGTGTTCTTTATCAAGCTAGAAAATCAGATAAGCATGCAGTTATCAAATTAGTAGCAAAATTAATGAGATCCAGCCCTAAAAGTCCTTATGCAGCATGTATGTTGATAAGGATGGCCTGTAAACTTTTAGATGAAGTTGATGATGGATCAACAGAATTTTTAGAATTCATTGAAAGTTGCATACGTCACAAGTCGGAAATGGTAGTTTATGAAGCTGCACATGCATTAGTTAATCTTGGAAGGAGTGGCACAAGAGAAATTGCATCAGCCATTAGTGTATTGCAATTATTCTGTGGTTCTCCAAAGCCAGCTCTTAGATTTGCAGCTGTGCGCACTCTAAATAAAGTTGCAATGTCTCATCCTGCAGCAGTAACTGCTTGCAATTTAGATTTAGAAAATTTGATTACAGATTCTAATAGGTCGATTGCTACACTAGCCATTACAACATTACTGAAAACTGGAGCAGAAAGTTCAGTGGATCGTTTAATGAAACAAATTGCAACATTTGTTTCAGAGATTTCTGATGAATTTAAAGTTGTTGTTGTACAGGCTATAAGGTATGTCCATTATTAAATAATTATTTTTGTATTGATATAGGTTACAAAAATTTATAATTTTATAAACCATTTTCAGAGCACTGTGCCAGAAATTCCCTCGCAAACATGCCGTATTAATGAACTTCCTCTCGGCAATGCTTCGCGATGAGGGAGGTCTTGAATACAAGGCTGCAATTGTAGACACTATAATCGCGGTAATGGAGGGTAATGCGGAGGCAAAGGAAGCCGGCCTCGCTCACCTGTGTGAATTTATCGAGGACTGTGAGCATACCTCCTTGGCTGTGCGTATTCTCCACTTACTGGGTCAAGAAGGACCTACTGCCAAACAACCATCGCGATACATTCGCTTTATCTACAACCGTGTTATCCTGGAGAACGCCAATGTGAGAGCTGCTGCCGTCACGGCACTGGCCCATTTTGCAGCCGCTTGTCCAGCTCTGCTGCCCAACATCTTGGTATTATTGTCTCGGTGTCAACTCGATTCAGATGATGAAGTTCGCGATCGTGCCACATATTACTGTACAATTCTTCAGCAAAATGCCGACCCGAGTATCCTGCCACTTATCCAAGCGCCTCAGTTGTCCATTCCTAGTTTGGAAAGAGCACTGCGTAATTATATTATGTCATCCATGGAGGAAGACTTTGACATTTCACAGGTAATTTATTTATTTATTTATTCAGTTACTGGCAAGTGTTACATAAAACTGTATGTAATATTTTAAAAATAATTATTATAAAATAGAAAATATATGAGTTGTTTATTTTTTACAGATTCCACCAGCACAAATAATAGAAGAACCTACGCCTGAAATACTTGCAACAGTCAAACCAACGCAACCAAGGCTAACAAGAGAGGAAAGTTTTGTGGAAAAGCTCAGTCAAGTACCACAGCTTTCGGCTATTATTCGAGACTCGCCGCTGTTTAAATCGTCACCTGTTTTCGAACTTACAGAATCAGAAACAGAATATAATGTCAAATGTATCAAACATTGTTTTTCAGATTATCTTATTTTACAATTTGATTGCATGAATACCCTTGCAGATCAATTTTTAGAAGATGTTAGAGTTACTGTAGAAAGTCAAGATGTGTAAGTATCGGAACATAATTTATTTTACTTTATTTATTTCATACAAATTTTTCAATGAAATATTTAATTTTATAGTTTCACTATTGTTTGCGAAGTTCCATGCGAACGTTTGCCTTATAATGAGCCAGGTTCCACTTATACAGTATTGAAATTCCCTGAAGATGTTCAATCTACTATTATTACCCTTCCTACAACGTTGCGTTTCATAGCCCATGACTGTGATCCAACAACTGGTGTTCCAGATACTGAACAGGGTTACCGCGATGAATATATGGTATGGTTTTTCATCCTATTTCACAATATAACGTTTTATATTTATTATCTATCAATCACAACTGTTTATTTTTCATACAGTTAGAGGATCTAGAAATTACACTTAGAGACCAAATACGAAAAGCCGGAGCTCGTAACATTGATTTCACGAGTGCGTGGGAATCTGCAGCAGCACGTAACTTCGTTACGCATGAACAGATTTTTGCTCTGGGTGCAGGTGTAACAACCCTCGAGGCGGCGATTCAGAGCCTTGTAGTATTTTTAGGACTAGAACCTGTTGAACGCTCGGATCGCGTGAGATCCGGTGCCACGCAGCACACTCTCTTGCTCTCTGGAGTCTTCCGTGGAGGCAAAGAAGTTCTAGCTAGGGCGAAGCTCGCCCTCACCGATCAGGTTACAATGCAATTTACTGTCCGCTCGCAAGATCCTGATGTGGCAGAACTCATCATTTCGTCGGTGGGTTAAAACGGGAGATTTTTATGCAGGTGTCCATGAAGATTTTGTACGAATGAAACTGTATATAGCTATAGAAGCATTAAATAAAGAAGTTACTAATATCTAAAAAAGTAATAATAAATAATTTCTTAAATATTTCACGAAAAAAAATGTTCTTTAATAATTAATTATTAATTTAAAATATATTTATTGAAAGACATTTACATACATAAATTAACTTTAAAATGAAACATAATTTGAATCTATTTGATACTATAAAAGTGTAACTTAGGAAATTTTTTTAATTAAAAGCTGATGAAAATCAGATAGACAAGTTTTTATGCATAACATCCTTTTTTATTATTCTAAATTAATTTTTTACCGTTTTAAATTAAATTTCCATCTCAATATTAGATTAAAAATCAGCTCGATTCGTCAGCATAGCGTGTACGCCTGTGGTATGTAGGTACCTGCATTATCGGTAAAGTTCGAGTTATCGTGCCGAGAAGAGGGCGTGGAACGAACTGCAAATAGTGACGAAGTCAATAGCCTATATATCTACTACTCGTGCCTATCAGATATTGCAGCAAAAAAAAACAACAATAAAGGAGCGGCGCCTGGCCTGCACCACTATCTACAGTGTGGTGCGAGCGATGTCGGCGTCGACGTCGTTCGTCGTGACGGTGGCGTCGAGCTCATCAACGACGACGAGGAACAGCTGATGGGCGCATCTCACCACCGGCAATTATGCAGCAACAATTATCATTATCGCAAGGCGCGCGAGAACGCTCCAGAATCCAAAGGTATTGCATGAATTACGTTGATAACGTACGTATACACTGTGAGATTGTTGCATTTAACGCTTGATCGAATGAGCGCCCTCCCAGAGCTGATAAAGATTTACGTGAGAATTCCAGCAGCAAATGAACTTATTGTGACTAAGTACTTTAAGTGAGATTTGGGCTTTGTAGCAGATAGTTCAGTAAAAAAAGCTTTTCTGCTTGGATGATTTGGAAGGTTTCGAGATGAGAATTTTGTTTTTGTGGTAGTTTGGTAATGAGTGTAAACAGAAATCAATAAGTAGATATAATAGCAAGGTAAACATTCTTAGGATTGCTTAAAAAATAATTTTTATACTGGTTTATGTTATTCTCATAAGTAATAATAATAAGGTATAAATCAATTTGCACCAAGTACTTGATGAGAATTAATGCATATTATTTTAATTAAATATAAACATAACATTATGATAAATTAACAATGTTTATATATTGCAACGGTTTATTATATCATTTTCGTAAAATTCTTGCAGTTTAATTGCTTTTTTAATCATTTAAACTTTTTTTATTGAGTAAAAGAAACTAAAAATTGTGTACTTAGGGAAATAAGTTTTCATGTTTATTGTTTTTTCGCATGTTTTAATTAAGATAAAGTCTATTCGTAGATAAACACTCGATTGCATAATAAATGCCACGTTTCAAATATACGTTTTATAAGCAAATTACGACTTAAAAAACTTAATCGCTGCAAATAGTATATAACAATCGTTTTTCTAGGTTAGAATGCCACGGATTAAAAAATAGCAAGCATGAAAAGTACTTGCGAACTTTCTTATGAACTAATTATATCACTGGAATGTAAAGTCGTTGAAAGTTATGATGCATATTGTATAAGCACCTTCGGCAGAACGTTCGAAAATATGTGTCTGCGTAAAAGAGAGACGGATATAGAATGAAAAACAGCGACAACATTTATTGCTCGTGAATCGTGATGTGTGCGTGCTTATAATTCACGCATATGTCGATACTACACGCCCACAACTTCCCAAAAATTCGACACGTGGATTTTTCCGCTTCTATATGTGTACTTTTTCGATTCATTATTTTCTTCTATTGAACAGTTTTCTTCTGTTTTTTATGCCAATACGCTTAGTAAAGTTTTTGTTTACGTTTTTGTCAGATGGGAAAAAACGTCTGCAGTATATATATATATATATATATACAG
>UCOL01003386.1:0-19230 GCA_900474335.1 Ormyrus nitidulus | reverse complement strand
TTTCAAACGTTTGACAAAATTGTTTGTCCGAGCGGTGAAAAAAGTCATTTTTCCCTGCTGTAAGCGGGGAAGTCACTTTTTTTTAATTTTTAAAATTGAAATTTTTTTTTTTTATTTTTTTTTCTCTGTTTTAAACTATTTTGTACGATTTTTGTACACGATTTGAAATGCACGATCATCTATCCAACTTTAAAACACCAAAAGAGGGCTTTTCATGCCTTCGTTGAAAAAAACACGGTGTATAACACGGAAGAATAGCTATTGGGCTTGGGTGAGGTTTTCAGTACTCTACTCCGACTCGAGCAGAACACCTCACCCTCGCTAGAAATAGCTTGCTTTCCCCCCTTGTTGCACAATGTACTATTTCAACACTTTTAGTTGAATTTGTCCGAAGATTTCCTGTAGTTGAAAGTATGAAACATGTACGATTAAATTGATTTTACTAAATCTTAATTTTTTTCTCACAATCTTAATTTATTTATAAAACTTTCAATTCATTCTAAGATAATTAGACTATATGTTAAGTAAAATTATTAAATTAAGGGTTTTAAATCTCTGTTAAAAATACCATAATTGAAGATTATCATATTCAATTCGTCATGCCGTAAGACAACTTCTAAGGTGAATGTCCCAATTTCTACTCATTTTATTTTATTTTTTCTTTTTTTCTTTTTAATCTAACAATACTTTTAACTTATTCAATATTACTTAAAAAAATATTTATTTAAATCTTCAAAATATTGCTTAGAAAGAAAGGCCCTATGGATTTCTATTAAATAAATATTTCTTCGATTAAATGAAATTTGTTGTTTTTTTTTTTTAACAAACTTTTATTCAAAGAAAAAAATATTTTTATCAATTGAATGCAGTATTCATTCGATTTGAATTATCGAATTATTTGAATCCAATGATTGTGTCTTAGTATCGAAGTAATATTTGTTTTTCTTGAATAATCTATTTATTTGTAATAATCAAATATTGTTGTACTCTCAAATTATATTTTATTGATAATTATTGTTCTTTAATTTGTTTCAAAGAAATATATTTTTGATACAAACTAATATATATTTCTTTCAATCAAAGCATTAGCATAAAAAGGAAAATATCTTTGTAACAAATAAATAATTCTTTTCCCCTCTCCCTTGAAAATATTTATTTAATTTAAAAAAATAAAACATTACAATTAATTTTTCTTATTATTTAGAGTTATATTATACTTACTTTTTTGGTCAGTGTATATATTCTTTCACTTATTTTTAAACACACTTTAAATTACATTTAAGTATTTTACAAGTTTATTTTTACGCAACGCTTACAATTTTTATTTTTATTTCGCATTAAAAATTTTTTACCCTAACGGGGATTCGAACCCTAGACGCTCGGGTTATGAGACAAACGCTTTACCTCTACGCTACATCGCTCGCTTAAATTGGTTGACTTAAAACTTAAGCATTAGATACAAAACGGGAAACTGTTTCTTCAAAAAATATATTTACATTATCTGCAATTAATTTTTTATAAGTAAAATAAAAAAATTAAATAATAATATAAAAATTTCAAATTATTAAAAGCTCAACGTAATATAATAGATACTGATTAATTTTAGATCTTGATAACAATAACAAATTCTAATTTTTCATAATAAATTGTTACGATTACGCTTTATAGACCTAATTAGAGGAAAAAAAAGTAAAATAATTTACTTGTTTCTACATTTAGGAAAAAAAATGCCCACCTTGTAAGTAAACCATGCAAAATAATTAATTGTTCAATAAATGATTTTAATAGTTCAGAATAATTTGATTCAAGTTGTTTATTTAGTAGATGCAATTTAATACTTTCTTGTTGTTAATAATAATTTATTAAGATCAAAGAAACGCAATTCATTATAGCGTCATAGAAGGTTTCGTTAGTTGAAACAAATGATTAAATTCGATCAATGAAATCTCAATTTAAATTATATATTTACTTATTCGAGAGAAACAAATATTTCGTTGATGAAACTAAATATTAGATATAGTTTTAATTAAATGTTCCTCTACCTTCAAATAAATACTTTGGTTGAAAAAAGTAAAAGTTTGTTTATTTTTAACTACTGAGAACATTTCTTACAAAATAAGAAGGTTGCTTTCATTCTATAATACTATTTTGTGATTTCAATTGTTTATTTAATAGATTCAATTTAATATTTTCTTGTTATTAACAATAGTTTAATTGGTTCAAAGAAACGCAAATCTTTATTGTTTAAAAATAGGTTTTAATAGTTGAAACAAATACTTTTAATTCGATCAATCAAATATTTATTTATATTGGATATTTATTTATTTAAGTGTAACAAATATTGATTTGCACGAAATGTAAACCAGTTTATAAACTCAATTGTACCCGGGCTTTTTTTGGAATATATAAATTATTAATTTAAATAATTATCTCTTTTCTTCAAAATATACAAGTATTAAAAACAAATTGATTTATAATTTTGTCGGGTGAATAAACGAAGTTATTAAATGAAATAAATAATTATTTACATTAAAGAATCGTTTTATTATTTGGAATATATGTTTATATGATATGGAGATTTGTTCATTCGATTACATATCTATTTGTTTTTATGAAATGCATTTTATTATTTTTATAAAATATTGTTTCAGATTTGGCTGATATTTTCAATCAATTTTAATTACTAGTTTTTAAATTAATATTTATCTGTATCAACTATGCACCTCTTTAATTTAAATAAATGTTTATATCGTTTAAATAAATTTAACTCAAATAAATTTATTTATTTGATTCAACGAAATTTTTTTTTCAGTGCAGGTGCATGGAAAGTCTACACACCGCAGCATTTCCATGCGCCTATATATACGCGCATCCTTACGCGCTCCTTATGCACTCTTGGCTTCTGAAAAAGTATTGATACCCGTTGGACTCGAACTCAAAAGAATCGATATAAGTATCGATTCTCCCAGCAAAGTTATCGATCGATTCTTGGAATATCGAAAAGTATCGGCCATCTCTACAGGAGCCAGTAGAACGAGAAGTTCAGTTCAGTGCTTCATCATCATGGGTGTACACAAATTTCGCAAAAATTCATTTAAATCCTTGCCTCTTTCCGCCCTTCGGGTGGTCAGGGCACTGCGCTTTTTATTCGCGGAAAGTGTGAGAGTTCCGGCACCTATGAATGTGAACGAATGGCAGAAAAGAGTCCTCAAAAGTGAGTACTTAAGATCTCCCCCGTGGATGTCATGTAGAAAGAGGATATATTTTAACATGAAATCATGTGACAACCTCCTCGCATACTTCCGAAGGGCGGAGGTAATGAAACTAACCCCAGCGGCTTTTAGCAGTGCTTACATAATAACCTACTTTATGTGGCAACAGTACGTATATGACATAACCTCCAAATCCAAATGTTATACGCTGTATAACATTTATCTTTATCTTTCAATACTGTAGCGTTTCCATACTTGCTGTATCTGTGTCATTATAGGCGGGATTCGGAAGCCCTCTACGACGTATACACACGGTACAAGGAGAAGAGTTGAAGTATTTATGTAACAAAGTGATTCTCGAGCAAGAGACCAGTGATTACGGGAATCAGGAGGAGCGGAACAGTGCCCTTACCTATCCACAAATTCGACGAATACGGTCGATGCTGTCCAAATTAAAATGCCGCATTCAAATGCGCGCGCTCCTCAATAATCCCCTAACATCGGATTTTGTAGAGATGAAACGCAGGAATTGCGACGCCATGCGATTTTACTTCAACCTTATCGAGTAAGTTATCAAGGAAATCGTAGCCGATGCTCGCACGTAAACCCGGTTGGAAAAAATCATATAGTTTTATTATATGGTTTTATCATATAGTTTTATCATATAGTTTTATTATATAGTTTTATCATATAGTTTTATCATATAGTTTTATTATATGGTTTTCTTTTTCAACTTATTACATGATAAAACAACATATAGTTTTACCATATCGTTTTATCATGTAATAAGTTGAAACAGAAAACCATATAATAAAACTATATGAGAAAACTATATGACAAAACCATATAAAAAAACTATATGTTTTTTTTTCAACCGGGAATGCTGTCGGATGCAGCTGTATTTTCTACCACGTTTTACTTACAGGAATGAAGAGCGTTTTAACATGCCCCATCGCCTGCCAGAAGCGTGGGTTATATTTAAACCAACTCGAGTGGCCCCCCTCGAAGTACCAGCCACCGGAGCACTGACCATCCTAGTACCACGAGATCCAGAAGACAATAATGCCATGCCAGTGGACAGCGAAGATGAAGATGCCTTCGTTATCCAACCGGCACGGCACTACAACAGGCTGAGGTTGAAGAGCAATGACTTTGAGTTGCTGTAAGTATCCCTAGTACAAAGAACTTATAAAAAATGATAAAACGGGGTCATTACGGGTGCAGATGCACACATTAAAACTTTTTGAACGCAATTTTATTATTTTTTATAAGACATTTTCAACAGGGATATATTGAAAAGCGTAAAAACGGATATAACGATTTATTGCACTCTATTCTAGGGATGAAAGCGACATCGTAACCGAAGTCATCGTCAGTCGGAAGGACAATGCGAATCCAAAGAAGTTGTTCCAAATTGAGCAAGCGGGGGACAAAGAGGAGGAGGAGGAGAAAGAAGAAGAAGAGGAGGAGGAGGAGAATGAAGAAGACAGGAAGAAAAAGAGGAGGAAGATGAGGAACCTAATCGAAGTTGAAGTCGTCGAAGAAATTGAGGAACAAGAAGAAGAGTTAGCGTCGGGAAGTAAAAGAAAGGCTGTAGGATCGAAAAAAGGGGAAAAAGAAGGAAGAAAAAAAAGAAGGTAGACGAGCCCTTCGACCCCCTCCTCGGCGAGCTGATCTTAGCTAAGTGGACACGAAAAAATAATAGTAAAATACATGATAAAAAAAATAATAATAATTAGAATAATAATAATAATAATAATACATACTTAAAAATAATAGTAAATACATTTTTTTTTTATTTTCGGAATTTTTTTCCCAAACTTTAGACTTAGAAGTCTCGCAAAAAGTCTAGGATCGTCTCATCGATCCAGGCTATTGCTAGATCTTTGGAGCCAGACTTGTGCAAGACCTGAGCCAGACTTTTTTTTACACACTTGCCGCGGTAATCATTTCTTGTTCTGCTACTTAAAATATTAATATTTAGTAAAAAGTAACGCACGAGCTTCTTTTGCAAAAAGTTTATGTACCTTGCAGTGTAATTAAGAGAACAGTAGCTAAATCCTATATTTACAGAAAATTAATATTTTCTCCACTCGTCGACAATTATAACGACGAGGTAAAATTAAGAAGACCGAAGGGTAACCGCATCCTGCCGAAGGATCGTAAACTTTTTCTCTCCGATTCTTCGAATCAATGCATTTGTTTCGTGCTCAAAACCAGAAGTTATTTGCGCAAACATTGTGGTCAAGACCATTCATTATGCTCCGACGTTCGCTCAGCGATCAAACGAGTGAGCTGAGAAAAAAAATTTCGTACAACTAAAGAAGGATCCTTTGGCTGCGGGCGCAACATATATTTTACGATTTCAAAAAAAAGCAATGCAAATGCTACATTACGAAATTTATAAATAAAATTAAACTGAACATTAAAACATTGCTGTAAAAATATCTTTTTTAATTGTTATGAGAAAATTACTTTATTTATTAAAAACATTTTTTATTTAAAATATTATACGAATGCATCGACAGATTTGAAAGATTGGTAATCCACTTATCTGTTTCTTAATTTGTTAAAAAAAAAACAAAGAAAAAATTAATAAGCCAAAGAAATTTAATCGATTTATTAAAAAAACCAAAAATTGTTTATACCTTCGCGGCCAAAACTACCCGAAGTATAGTCGGTGAGCCACGACTGCGCCCGAAGGAATCCTTCCGAGAGCCCGATGCGTATTACAAACTGCTCATTCCAGAATGAAGTCCGGCGCGCGGCGTCGGGGAAAAATCAAGCCGTCACTCGTCGCTCATTCATAAATTCTTTGTTTCGCTGCGAAAACGAGGGGCGCGGCGGCGCCGAGGCGCGCAGGGGGCCCCCGTAAAAGGCCGAGGCGAACTTCCAGAAGCAATTGACGAGTAAGTACTGTTTGTTTTTACATACGATTAAACGTCGAGGATGATTTCTGCGGGCGCTCTCGAGCCGTAAAAAGAGGGGCCCCCGAACGAGCGGAAAGAGAGAGAGAGAGAGAGCGGCCGTTCGCGCGTCTGAGAAACGACGCTCTCGCCCCGAGAAGAACAATGAAGCGCGGAGAGGAGAGAGAGAGAGAGATGCGCGCGGTTTCGGGCAATTTCAGCCGATAAAACACCGCGGGAGAGGAGGAGAGAGAGAGAGAGAGACGGCTCGCGCCTAGGCCGAACCGGCAATTTTCACCTGCCCGCGAGAGCTGGAAGGAACGAGCGCGCGACGATTACCGAGCGGCCGCGCGAGCCGCTCCGAGGGAATTGCTATTTGTTTAGCGCTAGTTCTACTTACGGCGCGAGCCCCGAGCCAGTTCTTTCTGCTCAAGCGGCTCCGAGCCTGCTTTTACGCTCCTCCGGGGCCTTTTTTACCCGCGAAATTATGCGGCTTTCACATTTGTTACGCGATATTAAGCGTCGCGCCGGGACGAGGGATTATTTTGTTTCGCCGGGAAGAAGTTGCTGTGCGCGCAGTTGCCGCGCGCAGTATTGCAAATGGAGCTGACGTTCGCTTTATTAAAATAGTATTATTCAGAATAACTTTGTAGAACGTGAATTTTACGAGAGGAATTACCGATTCGCAGTTAATTACGAGGGGCAAAAAGTGATGGGCATTTAATTACAACACCTTATACGACACTTCTCGCGTCTCGGAAGTGCGATCTGCATAATTTTTTAATAAATAAAAGCAGCCGATCATCAATTCGAGCTAATTTGGTCGAATAATTTATACGAATTCGCGTAAATATTATGAAGCAATAAATAATATATGCGAAGGACGTTAAAATATGACAGGCCGAAATTTCGACGGAAGCGCCCCGATAAAATTCAGCAGCTGCACATCTCGGGATACTCGCCCAATACCGCCTCTCGGTAACGAGGATTAATGCCAGGCAAACTTTTCGAGAAAAATGTCATCGCTTAATTAATTGTCGGCCGAATATCGCACTCGATCATTGGGATGCGTCGGGCGTTGAATAATCGTGGCCGACGGACAAAATTATGCAACTGCAGCATTCGTTATCTGCGCTCGATGAATATACGCGGATATATATATCCCTTATGCGTAAAACGAGAAAATACGCGCGTCACTGAAAAACACGGCAGATGCGTGAAAATGCGCGCTGCTCGGATAAAGTAGCTGCGGTGCGTCCACTGTGATCGATTATCCAAATTTATACACGGGACAATATGTAAATAATGAGCGAATGTAAGTTTAATTAACGGCGCGTGTACTTTGCGCTAATAGTATTGAATTAAATTTATTTACGAGGATTTCGAGCGCGTTAAATTTAACGATACAGATCGTTCCAAGTTTAATTGTTTGTTCTGCGGACTTGGAGGCTCGATTGAGTCAAATTAAATCGTCGCACAGCACGCACGCCGAAGAAAGATTTCCTTTAAAGATGTTAATACTCAATGAAATACCTTTTCTCGTTATATTTTTGTAGTAAAAACTAATTAAAACCGAAATTTGCAATTTATAAATTTTTCCATGGGGTATTTGAGTCAGATTTGCGCTGTAGGGTGGAAAAGAAGATTCAAGAAAAAAGTTTTCGATTTGAATGCGTGAATTCTATCACCGAAGTCTATTTATTCTAAATACTTTGAAAATGTTTGCATTTTATACATTAATATATGAAATACCGTTACGCCGCGATATTTGTTTTTGCCTTCAATAAAAATTTTAAAGGAAGTTGCATACGAAATTATTAAGAAATTGCCTTAATTTAGCAGAAAAAGTTAATTCCATATCTCTGACTGTTATCGTACATTTGCCGTTTACGAACATCCTGCAATTTTTCGAGAAAAAATACGCTTCTCTCATTATTAGTATATAACTATCGTGATTCCTTTAAGGATTTTTAAATGACGTACCATCTTAAACGACGTTGGCTAAGTGCTATACTTCGTGACTTGAGTACCAGCAAATGTATTATTTTTACATTAAGTCATTATCCAATTTTTATGATGTTAAATTTTAAGAGGTATTAACGATCGAATTAAGAAACCGGTTTTACAAACAAACGTATAATGTCTCTGTTTAACCCTCAGTGCAGCATCCATTTTGTTTAATTAGTTTTCAACAAGCTGATTATCGTCGATTTTAAGAAATTAAACCTTTTTCAATCACATTATAAATATCTCTAAAGAAAATGATTCTATGAAAGAAGTTGACTCGATAAATAGATCAAAATGAAGCCATTGATAAAATCCGAATGTGGTGTCATAATAAAACGCATTTAACGAAATTACAGTCACAATTGCAACCTTGACGTTGCCTCCCGGTTAACTAGACTAAAATTAACATATAAATTAAATAAAAAGTGCCATCGCAAAAAAATACCGGCAATACGGCGAAGCTCTCTCTCCTCTCCCTTATAATCCCCCGTCGGATCCTTTCGCCCGGCAAATGAACACGTTTATTGTTAATAAAGTTCCTTGCGCAAAACCCACAAAATCGCAAGTCAATCAATCACGCGTTAACAACATGTAAATTGCCGACATCTCCGCGTCGTCGTCCCCCGGCCCGAGCAAAGGCGTAACGATGCACGCGCGCCCCTTTATTCATCGGCGACGAACGAGGAGCCGCGAGCACGTGTACACCATAATTATCCGAAAATTACCGAAAGTCGCTCTCCTCGGCCGGGGCTTGTATAAACGGCGCGTAAATTATGCGCCGGTATGCGGCTTCGCGCGCTGCACTCCGCGAGAGGAGTGTATGCGAAGAAAAGGGAGAGAAAAAGAAGGCCCGTAATAAACCGGCGAAACGCGCCGTATTATTTTTAATACGCGCGCTGCCCCGTTTAAGAGGTATTAGGTGTACAGACCAAACGAAAAGCAGGGGATTCACGTTTCGCGTTGGGAATTGTTAGTTTTTCGTCGCGATTATTATTAGTAAAATGGTGGTAAATGTAATAAATGTAGATTTTGGCGAGAGGTGAGTTAGATTGTACACCCGAGTATGTAATTTACAAGAGAATAGTTTGCCTTTATTTGATGAATTTAGAACATATATCTCGTTGAACTTTAAAATTCGCTCACATTTATTATTGGCGAGATATTCATTATTACCCAAAATTATTATTTTTTTCGGCTTAAACTTTAATAAACTTAATAATTTTTCTGGATTTTGAGTAAATAAAAAAATTGCGGTGGATTTTCTTCCTGGCTCTTTCACACAAACGTCTGCAAATTAAACGCGCTCTTATCATCTGCAACTATTATCAATCATGAAAATTTATTAAACTCATTTTAGATGCGTGTAATTTTGTTTCTTTCCATACAATTTCTATTATTTCTTACTTTTTTTTAAGATATATTTTCTTGAATTTTACCGATCTGTTAATTATAAATCTGGCGTGAATCATTAGAATTAATAAAATTGATTTTTATTAATAATTTTACACGTTAGTAAACAAAAAATAAATGTTACTGGCTTTACTTTTAGGTGTTCAAATAAACAAATAAAGTACAGGTACCAATCGCAATTCCGTATTTTACAATCAATAAATATTAGCTCATAAAATTTTATTACTATATGAAAACAAGTTTTAATATTGCATAATTTATTTTACTAACAATAGATTTAAAAGTATATTCTAAATGTTAACATGAATCTTAAATAGACATCTCATAAAACAATGATTTATTATTTAATCACGTTGCGTAAATTAGTATATGTTTTAGGAAAAAATAGTTATTTGTTCATATGTACTAAAAATATTGCATCTTTTTAAATTGTTCTTTTATCGAATGTGCTACAGGTTGAGAAAATCTTTGAATATATTTTATAATATATTACGAAATTTGACATGCTTTGAAAGATCTTTTTGTTATCTATACGAACTATAAACGGTAAGTTATAAATCAGATAAATACAATTTTATGTATATTTATTTTAGTACATGACAAGGCTCTGATTTTATATGTAGAATATATTATTAAGATATAAAAAATAATAATATTAATTTTTACATTAATAATTAATATTTGCTTTTAAAAGTGCGAATAAATCACTATATCCATACCTGAAATGTTGCAAAATCATAATCGACGGTAAACTTTTTGAAATAATATTAACAAACATAAATATTTTACCATCAAGTAATTGATACATCCTGCCACGATTATTCCTTGAACTTTTATCGATGCGTTCAATGTAAACATTCCTATCTTAAAATTCCCTCGTAAAACGGCAGCTCGCGTAAAATGGTAGCTGCGTTTTCGCGCTTGATAGGCAAACGCGGCCGGACAGCGGCTTATTTAGCGGCATTAATAAAGTTTTTACGAGTGGACAAGGTCGAGTTGGTTGTGCTGCATACCGCGGCAATTTGCGCTTCGGAGTCGCGAAAGCTGTACGAGGGCAAGCATTATGCAGGTGAGGGAGACTCGCGGGAAGCAGCGAGGGCTCTATAAAGATTTTACGGCCGCCTCATCGGCGAGCTTTATTTTCTTGTGAACAATCGAGCTTACTGTTGACGAGGACAATTTCGAATTGGCGATCGAAATTAATTCGCTCTGTAGCGTTGTTCGTCTGGTGCATTTTGCCAGAGGGAAAGAATTATTTATTTGTACGTGCAGTTTCACTGTTTAAGTGTGTACTCGCGTTAATGATTTGTTATTTGAGTTTTGTTGCTGTTGTGACTGAATAGTAAATGTACAACCATTATATACTGGCCTCTATGTATATTTTTATTACAATCTACCTAAGTTTAAAAGGCTACGATTGTATATATTAAGATTATATAATAATATATTTTAACCAAATTAATCTTTATAAAACTCATATTTTATTTAAAGCAATTTGGAAAATTATTAGTTTACTTTGCTAAAATTCATATTTCTTTTGCTTGCTTCCTGTATGAAATTCATAAAAGTAATAATAATGTTTCGAGAATTCCATCAATATTTACGGAGAGTATAACAGAACACAAAATGTACGCAAACGAGCAAAAATTAATATATGTTTTAATTCGAATGTTTTGCGTGCTAAAATGCTCGTTTATTAGATAAACCAAATTTTCGTACAAATTTCAGTCAATTTATATGTTTTGCTGAAATTTGTAATTATTACAAAAAGAATACCAAATAAAAAAGCGATAAAATGAAAAAGGTATCGCTGATCGCTTTACGTCACGGCTACATAGTTAAAAAAGCAATTATACGATGGCATAAAATTAACGCAGAGCGACTTCTCATTACGATAGTTGTTCGGTTATTTTACGAGCGCCTCGTAAACCTAAATTAAAAAGAGGAATTAACGATGATCACAACAGTTTTCATATTACGAACCTGAGCACCGCCAAGCTTTACGGATTAAACCGATTAATGGAGATTTGCGTTTTAAATTGGAATTAGTTTTGAGCGTTTATAATGTGATAGATGTTATATACTTTAGAACTATTTGAACTCCTTATTTGCATTCTACAAATTCCTGATTGCGCTAACTAATTTTAGTATTCGGAACAGCCTGAAATTGTTTCATTTTACAATCCCAAACACTTCTCTTTAATTATATAAACAATTAAATTCACATCAAAATTTGTACTTGATACGAGTTACATTTCTTCCGATTTAATTAAGTTTATTTTCCGTAAGTTTTATTACACCTAATAAATTAGCGATTTTGATTTTGGTAACTAACGCATTTTTTCATAAAAATAATCAGATCTGGGAAAAAGCTCTATAGAAACTGACACTATAAAAACTAAAACCCAAAATACGACAACCAGAAAGTAAGCTGAAAGTCACTTACCGCTAAATTACGCGACTAATAAAATGCTTAATTGGTCGTGTTCATTAAGATACGGACATATCGTACAAGGAGGAACTGAAAAAAGGTATAGTTGCAGTACAATTCGAAGCAAGCATAAAGTTAAGAAATCGTTATCGGTTTTTTTTTTAAATTTTCGTAAAAGTGCCCCGGCACGCGGTCGGAAATAATCTAGCGATGATAATGCGAGGATGCTTCTTTTCGAGTGGTCGTGACGATTATAATATTAAGTAGCTCAAATTACTGTTTAACTCATCCTCAATAGCTATCGTGACGGACTTTGAAGCTTATTTGAGATTAAATCCTTGAATTGATTGTTATCACACATCACGTCGCGACACTTGATTAACTTTGGCTTTCTAAGCAAACATTACATGTCGTGTATTATTGATTTTTTTAACATTTAAATTTTCCTATGATTATCTGCAGATAATATTAAGTTTTTAAAAAAACTGCTTTTAAAAACTTTTGTTTTTAAAGAAAACTGAATAATTTGTACAACTATACAATTTCGCAAACGTTATTTTATGTAATAAAAGTAAACAGTTTTGTCATAAGCACAAAACTGTAGGAACAACATCAGTTTCATAAACGTCTATGTATTGCGTAGCTAAAATAACAGATATAGGGCAGATGATAGGAGGATCATGGAACCCATCACATGCGTAGCAGTAAACCCATTATTGACAGAGCAGGGAGATAAACCACGACTTGTGATGTGTAAGCATCCCTGCGGATGTCGCTTCATCTTCGCTATTATAGGCATCGCTGCATTGAAGTAAAAGGAGATGAAAAAATAAGATTTCATGTTAACGTTGTATCTAAAGTACACGTGAAGGAAAATCGATAAGAATACACGGAAGTCTTATTACAATAACAAAACTGGTGTATTTTTAATTTTTTAAAAAATATTTATGCTTTGTTCAAGTATAAAATTTACGGAAATAAATTTAACCGCTTAAAATAGATTCTTGAAATTTTTTTATATTTACTTCTTACTTATTCATTATTTGGTTCCATTTTCGACATATCATACAATTACTCTTTAATCTCATGTGAAATAATAATCCATTTTTTATTTGATTTTTATTTGATTTATTTCTACATGAGAGTTCTTTTTAATTTTTGATTCTGCATTGACATAATTTATCACGATTGATTTATAACTATTGAATAACTATATTATTCACTGATTTTATTTGTACTTTACTTTTGTTATGAACGAAAGAATTGGCAAGTAAAGGATTTAACTTTAATAATGTTTGTATTTTAAGCTTTAGGCTACTAAAATATGGCATTTTTTTGCAAACAATTAATGAACGCATATTTATGTCGAACAGGATGTGCGGAGTTTACAGGTTTGTATGAATGTACAAAAGTTACCATATCAGCTAGAAACAGAACAGTTAATTTAAAAAATTAAATATTTTAAATAATTGCATGTAGTCGTATGTAAGACCAAAGCACAAAAGTTATCATAGCGGCACTCTAAAGATTAATGAAGATATATTTTCAATGCGTGTTAAAACGATAATACTGATATATTCATTTCCTAAAAAAATGTTTAGAAATTCTTATTAGTTGATATATTATTTATTCCTAAATCAATAGATTATCCGCTACCAATTCATTGGTACTTAGCTTCCTCCTAACTAGTAATTTATCGTTCCAATATTATCTCCGAGATTCATTAAAAATAATCGATTTCAACTATGTCAAATTATTCTATATTTAATTAATTATTTATTTTCGTATCATTATTTTATTTTTATATCTCCATTTTAGATTTTAATGAACAGCAAGCAAAATTTAAATAAAAATTTTGTTATTGGAATATTTATAGTCCTAAAACCCCGAATTTTTAAAACTCCATGCATAAAGGTCGATTTGGCGCAAGCTTGAATAAAAATGCACGCACTCAATAAAACTTTGTACAAGTCGTATCAAAAGCATTTCACAAAATTTAGTGAAACACAATTTCAACTTTGAAATAAATATCACTTGAAATTTTTTCGCTGTTATGTGGACCAAAATATTTCAGAAATTCTTTCTCAGATGTTATGAACTTTTCATGAAATCTTTTTGAAACCTTATAAAAATGTTCAGTGTTATGCGGGTACAACTTTCGATTTTCAATTTTAATATTTACTATTTGACTAGTAATATTTTCTATATGAATAGTAAATATTAAAATCGAAAACTTTAGTTAATTATAAAACATATAGTAAATATCGTTATTTTTCTTCTCATATCTTGAAATCACGATAAAAAATAGTAATTTTTACTATTTTTTCTCTCAGTGTAGTTAATTTCCATCCATCAGTCCTGTTATTTTCCATGAAGAGGATATATATATATGTAAAATAGTGAATAGTGACAGCTATGTAAATCTGGAAAGGAAATCTATTCAGTGGATTATGTTGGTATTGTAATTTGCATATAAATATTACATCATAGTACATTGGGTACCAAGGGCGCAAAATATCACGTTTCCGCCCGTGGTGCACATACTATTTTTTGACCCGTGGGTGCGAAATTCGATTTTTATTATGCCTGTCATGCGATAGCATGCGTGAATTTTCCGTCCTAGGGCGGGAATGTACAATTTGGCATCCGTAAAACAGGCATGAAAAATCGAATTATGCGCCCGCGGGGTCAAAATAGTATTTTTCGACACTGCGGGCGAGAATGTGCTGTTTTTCGCCCTTAGTACACAATTTACTATTTTAATCTTTGGTATTGTTACGAATATTTCTTAGCACATTTGTATAAATTTATAAAAGAAAATTGAATTAGTTATTAAATTCAACGTATTAAAAAACTTTTTAAATTACTATTTATACTTGAAGACTTTTTTTAATGTTTAATTTTAATAGATTCGTGACATTTTTCTTTCTATCTTTGACCTTCTTTCAGCAATAAAATAAGGCTACAAATGGCTTTTAAAGCATTTATATACATTGTAAAGTCAGCTTCAAAATAATTTGTTAAGTACAATTTCAAAGTAAATATTAATTTTTACGTAATAAGTTACTTGTAAAACAATTGTTCTTGGGCTTTGTTTTAATTTTGGCAGCCTATTGTTTTCATTGAGTATTGATGTAAATATAGAAAGGAAAAAATTTAGACTTCATATTTAAGTATATGTAAGTAACATTTTCGTGTAAATATTACTATTTTGCAATTACTGTTTGATGTACTTTTTTTTTAATTGAAGGTAATATCTGGAAGAAGTCATAGGTACAAAACGTGCAAAATCGTGCAATGGCTCATATTTTTTCACTTTCTTTTATAACGATGTTATTAGTTTTTCAAGAAAAATCATGTACTACAGAGGCAATAACTCTTATGAATCTCATAGGTGCTATATCAGATGTCATGGGTATAATTGATTTTACAGCGGATAAAGTCGAAAAATTAAAAGACTGGTTAGGAAAAGATGTTGAAGAAAACCATCAGACTATAGTTCAGACATTTAACAATTTTTTTATATATAAGCAAACTCAAATAGTGCAAAAATCGATAGATAATTCAGTGGACGATGCAAACGACAGACTAATTATAAAATTATTATTACAAGATCTTTCTAACGAAATTTATAAAATAGAGAGCTATTATAACACAATGATTGAATATAAAAAATTGGATTCAAAGAAAACTGTCCAAGAAACAATTATTCCATGGGCTAAAGAGAGGATAGCGGAAGGACCGCATGGACCGCTCTATAACTTAAATAAAATATATTCGTTATTTTTAAGGAGTGAGCAAAACATTTTGAAAGAACTGACCAAAACAAAACAGGTATTTAAATCATCAAAGTAATACTGAAGCATAAAAAGTTGAAATTATTTTATACATCTAAATAAATATTTCGAATTCAGGGATTCAAAAATACATGTTCAACTGCTGATTCTCTCGAATCTGTGCAACAAATGTATCTTAGGGTTTATAATTTAGTGACAATGGCTGCGGCAAAAGCTTATCTAATTATATCTACGTCCGTTGAAATGCTTCGAAAATATGTACCAGGTACTTAATGAATTTCACTTTAGAAATTATAAATAAAAGTAATTATGCAGTTAAGAATAATTAAATTGCTTATTTTTTATAGGATCTAGTTATCATGTAGTCATAAAACTTGCACAAAAACAAATTAATCGTCAGCAAAAAGAAATTGTAAGACAATTCAAACACGTTCTTAAAGTATCCTCTCGTGAGGTTTGGAGATGTGATCCGGATCGCCATCTTGAAAGTTAACACAAAAATTTTATATTTTTATTATATTTTCTTTTTATTATTATACTGCATATGTAAATTAGAAATTAAAAATAATTAATGTTTTCAGACAAAACATTTATTGAATTAAAAAATATATTTAAGAAGCACGCAATCAAGCAATACGCATTCATGGAATCCGATAGGCTTTGTGAATCAAGCTGTAAAGATTTCAGAAATCCAGTCCTTGATGACGGCGACTGTGATTTCAACGTAGGTAAATATAAACTATTTCTTTACAGTAGAACTTTAGCCCAGACATGGTAACATTTTTTATTAAAATTAAATTAAAAATTGCGAAAAAATAGATAACGATTCCACTAGATATATATTTTTTGATAGATTTAAGAGCTAAAAAGTTGTGATATTAATCTTGTTTTAAATGAAATATAGATAAGGAATTTTGCAAGAAAATGACTAGTTGCAAAGGTAAACTGTGGGATTGCGATAATACTTTCCACCTAGATGCTACTCAAGAATTAAATATTTGTTATAAAGTAAGTTAGTTACTAAAATAATGTTAGTGAAGTTCTGAGAAAAGGTTAAAGAACATTTTTTTAGACTGACCGTAGTGATCGCCAATTTGATTACGCAGAAAAGCGTTATATTAATAATGCTGATTTAATTATTGATAAATATGGACATGAAACGACATGTACATGACTTAATGAGAGACAACTTCATGTTAATATGACTAAATGCAAGTTATGCACTTGCACGTGTGAAGAAAATTCAAGTCCTAATTCTGACGAATTTATTAGCTTAAAACCAGTTTTCTCTAATAGAAAAGAAAATCGGTGAGCGACCGAGAAAACATTTTTTAGAAATATTCTAATAATAAAATCAGCATATAGTGGAATCGTATAATTGATTTTTATGTTTACATGCAGAGTTGTTACTGGAGTAAGGTTGGTAAGGCTAAATCATGCAATCAGAATACAAATTCAAGAAGGAACATTGGGTCCAATGGGCACTATAGTTAATCAAAATGTGTCTTGGGTTTCCTACCCATCATATGAAATTCCTAGACCTACAGCTCATGGTATTATCTTCTTTCTACCTTAATTAAAGCTCATACTTTAATACCGATCTTTTCTTAGATGTTGAAAATCATAAGGTGTATAAAATCCAATGGAATGGAAGAAGACAGTTTACGTTGGGAGATATAGAAGCAGATGACGGTTCAGTTGTAGTAGGATTACAATTCGTAATGAATCCGGAACATCCTGAGTATGGTATCGCCCTTCAAATGTATACAAGACCTTTTGACTTTGAAACTGGAAAACTTTTAACGCCACTAGGAGTAAAAACAACTAATGCGTATAGATTTATTTCTAAATTATTGATTGGAGAGTATTTTTTTTTATTAAAGATTAATTTTCCGTCAAACATGTTTTTGCAGATCCCAAGGTTTATCTATTGAAAACCTAAGCGTTCCAACTGACGCTCCAGGAAAAAATGTTGCTTTAGAGGAAACGAATAAAATTATAAACTTGACTACTACGGGGATGGCACAAGATTTAGGTCAAACAATTGTTCCTTTCCTCGATATTCAAAATGTTACGACGACTGTACCTACACCGATGACTGGAATAGGACTTTATTATAAAAGATATGAAGGTTACGGTGGATTTTTAGGACTTAAATTATTTACTTACAATTTTCTAAAGCATTTTAACTATAAATTTTATAAACTGCGCGATTTAACTAAAGCTTAAAAAAACGCTGTCAATTGATTTGGCACTTTATGCTTTCTTATACAGATAAAGACAAGAAAAGTAAAAAAAAAAAAAATTCAAATATTCCAATCCAATCCATAAAAACAATTTAAATTTCCAAGCGGGGTTTAAATAATTCAATTCAACTTGTGTGCAAAATTTGGAACGGATTCATAGTGTCGTTTCCAAGTAGTTAGGGGGAATAACATATGTGCATATGTAAGTTCACACATTAGATAAAAAAAGAACTTATTTAGACTCTCTGAGCCTAGGTAGTTCTCGAATTGAATGTATAAAAATCTTTTTAAATTATTATTTAAAATTGATTCAAACAGGAATACAGTAATGATAATAGATATTTAAAAAGACTTTTTCGTGACATTCTTTTTTTTTATTTTTGACCTGCTTTCAGTAATAAAACAAGGCAACTAGTTTTTAAAGTATTTTTTTTTTCCAACTCAGGCATGAAGCGGGCCTTTTTTATGCCAGAAAGTGGAATAGAAAATCGTGCATTTTAAGCATTTTCAAAAAAACTTAGTTTAAGCAGGGGAAAATAATATTTTTCTCCGTCTTCATTTTTAACCGCTACTAAACACAAGTACATTACAATTACTACGCCTGCGCGAGTTGGATTAAAGGTCGAGGTGAACAAAAGCACAAACATTCGATTTTTACTATTGCAAATCAAGAATAAAAAAACAACTACGTCTTGCACGACTTAAAATGCACGATCTTTTATCTAACTTCTATGCACGAAAAAGGCTCTTCCACGACTTCATTGAAAAAAAAATTCATTTTAATTCTAACCTTGTTGCACAGTGTGCTTATATATTGTATATATATGTATTTGTAATGGAGCGAAGGATGGAAGTAGAATGCGCAAAGAAAAATTACCCTAAAGGCGTCGGGAATCGAACTTGATCTACCTGAATAATCGAGTGTCCTACCACAGGACTTTTTCCAAATCCTTTTTATCCTTAATATTTCAATCCTATCATTAAAAAAAAGTAAAACTAAATTTGTTGAAAATTGAAAATTGGCGATAAAACGAAAACGAATAAGCTAAGCAAAAAAAGAATTTTTTTGCCGCCATCACAAAAAAAAGCAAAAAAAAAAAAAAAAAATTGAGCCGTGAAAGATGCAAATCTGTTCAGCAGAAGCTGAGATCCAAGCGTGCACACACACACACGTCACACACACACACACACACACACACACACACACACACACACCCACAC
>UCOL01003385.1:0-19244 GCA_900474335.1 Ormyrus nitidulus | reverse complement strand
CCCCCCGAGGAGGATGGAAGGCAGAGCTCCGCGCGCGGGAAATCAAAACGCCGCGTTAATTATACCTTAACCTTCGGCGTCCGGCAGATAGTTCCGTTTGATAAATCCCGGGTTTATAGATGGAGGGAGCTCGTGCGTTCGCGGATTACCTTGGCCGGCGCGTTGAATTTCGTAACAATTATATCGGCCGCGCCGTCTCTCGTTTGTTTCGCTGCGCGGAGAAAAATGTTCTGATAAAAATTACTGCATCTTTTTGTAATGCCGGGACGGACTTGCATTATCCTAAAAAATTACTGTATTATATATGAAAATTTAATAGAACTATATCAATTTTTACTACAATTATATTAAATTTTACAGGAAATTTTTTCTCATCGTAGTTTTTCACATAGACAAATCAAAGACCCCCGCTGAATTACGCGCTCAACAGAAGAAGCCTCTCCCCGGCCGTCGTCGGGGGGCACGAAGGTTTCTTCACCTCCCCGTCTCCTCCTTGGCCATCGACGTCTAACAACGACGATCCTGCACGCGCCTCTCGGAAATTGTAAAATTAAAAAGCCCCGTCCGAGGCGGCCGCTTCCTCCTAAGCAATATAACGATCCGTTAGGGCAGCGCATCGGCTGAATATTGCCTGCAGCGGCGCATCGCGTTTCGCGCGCGCCGCGGAGAGAGAGAGAGAGAGAGCTCGCGGTCACATAACGGGCCCGGTTATGGCCGCGCAATCTTGCCGACACATCGGCCCACGAAGCGAGCCGAGGAGGCTGTCGCGGACGCGCGCAACCGAGCACACACGCCCACGCAGCAGATGCTGCCGCTGCTGCTGCCGCTGCAGGCGGACGGGTATAGGAATACCGTTCGGACGGGGGTGGATTCGCTCGGGTGGACGGGCTTATTGAGCGGGAAGTGTATACCTGATGGGGAACGAGCGGAGTAATCGCTCGATCCTGGATTTTTCGATACGCGAGTTAGGCGGGAAAAATTGCTGGTTCTTGGGTGAAGGTGAGACGCTTTTTCGGAGCGGAATAAAGCGTTTACGACCGTTAAAATGTTTGTTGCGTTTCGGTTTTCGTTTTCATTTATTTAGTGATGTAGCAGCAAGCGTTATGGACGGCTTACCGAAATGTAAACAAGTATAATGATTTCTAAGCAAAATATTACTATTAGATCTTTTCAAAGTAACTAAACTATTATAATATTTTTTTTAAACCCAAGAAACGCTTCTAACTGATCTAAAAACAAATTATCGACATTCAACACAACAGCGATGACAATAAGTTATTACACGAATGAACAATCGTACAGTAGTGGAATAACTTATGCATTGAATCTGGCAGGCATTTCCACGGGAATAAATTTAGTTCTCGCGATTAGGAAGAACGAGTCAATTTAAATGTAAATAATTTCGCGAAACGTTAATGGGACGTTATATAATTCGAGAGCATTCACTTCTTACGCATATACACACTGGAACAAACGCCGACGCGAACGGATTTTAAAATTCAAAAGCTCGCTAATTTTATCCAGCGGCGAGTCGAAAACAATTATCGAGCGGCTTTCACTGCCCGCTTCAACGATTGCAAACTAATAACAAAATATTATGCGTGCGCTTTCCTAGAATATCACTGGAAAGCCGCCGAACGACTTGCTGTAAAGTTGAAGCTTTATCGCGCCGAGTCGGCTGATCCGTTAATTAAAAGCCCTCGAAGACTGCGATTTCCGTGCCCATACCGATTTCAGCGGAGAAAAATCGTTTGTAAAATTTAGTTGAAGTTCAGTAAGAAACGCTGATTCGACTTAAATAACGTTTTTTGAACGCTTACTTCTTATAAGTACAAAATAACCCCGAAAAACTGCTTCCCTTTTCCTAAAAAAAAGTTGGCGCAAAAAACGCTTGTTCACCAAAAAAAGACGTGTCAGCGCAAAGAAGAGGCAAACTCACCAGTTCGGAGGGCATAGTGTTGCAGGACCTGAGCGGCAGGCTGTAGGTGATGGGGGCCGGCTGGCTCCTGTACTCGTGCAGGCAGGAGCTGTTCTTGGACAGGCCCCTGGGGTACACCAGCCCGTGGAAGTTCGTGTTGCCCTCCGTCGAGATGTGGACGATTATCGACTCGCTCGCGCACTCGATCTGCACGGTGCTCGCTATCGCCACCGTCGCTGAAAATCAAAAGAAGAGAGGTCCATTGTCATTTTTAAACATTTAAAAACATTCGTTTAATCTTAAACGGATGTGAATTGTAACTACGTTTATAAATTGGTATTATTGATGCTTTTCATATTATAATTTTATACAATTTTTACACTGTACTACGTTTTTTTGCTTCTTTTTGGGAGCCGCGAAGAAGGAAATAGCACAATATTTCCAAAACCTCGGTAAAATAAACTTAATAGACATAATTTGGTTCGTCTTACGTCCGTTATTACACCTCTCATCTATACGTTTAAAAACAGTTTATTCAAGAATTTAATGATTTACATTAGTATAAAAATCGAAACCTGCTCCTGGATATAAATAATTCTAAATCGACACCACAAGCGGTTTCCAAGGAGGAAGATTATCACTCAGCATTTAACAGCAAATGAATATAATACGAAGCCGGACTCTTGCAAAATTTTATCGCCACTAAAATCCTCGAAGATCGCCTTAAACGAACCGAGGAGTCTTACTCCCGCGAGTGCATCTCTCTCCTCGCCGTGCCGAGTAAGGAGGTTTATCTGCCGATTCGTCGTTAATACATCGCACTAAAGTCCGCGGACTTCCTCGAGAGCGGTCTTTCACCCGGCGGTAAAAAAAGAGGCATCGGTGCAGCGGCGACGGGAAATTAGTAACGGTTCAAGAGCGCCGTACGTCCAGTCGTGAAATTTAACGAGGCTCGCGGCCCATTGTCGCGCCTCGCGCCAAAGTCGTTAATTAAATCGCTGCGCTTTCCTGCGCCAGGTGCCGTCGAATCCTCCCCCCTCTTGGATGATAAACGCGTAACGACAGCCTCACGACCTAACGGTGCCTAAGGTTTAATCAGGTTTTTATTAGGCGCCGAGTGAATTATGAAAGTGATCCTCGACTCTCGGCTGGCTTTTACCGGTATTACATTGCCGATATATCGGGATATTCGGAGCCGAAGTTCGTGCGAGGCGAATTCCTCTCAATGCCGGGGCCGCGGAGCGAACGGTTTTCTCGGATATTCGATTAATCTCGGACGAGTGTAATAACCCTTCCGATGCCGATTGATCCAGTTCCCATTTTTTGTTCGGGACGCTTTTTTCAAAGCGGGACTCGGGACGGAGGTGGATGAACCGAGAAGGGAGCCACTGGGGTTTTGTTGCCGGTTCGATTGTGAGATTCTTTTGAATTGCACGAGAGATTTTTGTAGTAATGAAAACTTTATATATTTAACTGGAAAGTGAGGCAATTTAATTCTTCGCTTAATATTCTGCTTTATCGAGTTATATTTCCCATTAAAATAATGCAACATTTATCGTTCTTTCTTTGAATAAATTTTTTTTATAAAATAAACGCTAATTATGTAACGTGTTGATTAGAAACAACAAAAAATGCTTATAACCAATGCATTTGTAAAGCGCATTTTTTCAAAGCCATTACGCGGAACAAGGCCAGGCTTTTAAAAATGTAGCACGAAAAAAATCGGTCAGCTGTGAGAAGAGGGACGGCTTATTACGAGGAACATTACGAACTTTTTATTGTTCATGGTCGATTAGAACAGGGTCAAGTCGGTTAATAAAACGCCAAAGCGTTTTCAACGAGGAAACGTAACAGTAACAGTAACAAAAGCGTAATATCGACGAGACGCGATTGAAAGTGAATCGAAGTTGTCTCGGTGTTTTTTCGATCCAAACGACTTTATACGACTCGTCTAATTCGCTATTAAAAAAAAAAAAAAAAAAAAACGCGATCCAAGATTTGCGCGCAAAGGACGCAATATTTTCACGCGATTATCATCCGAGGAGCGTATAAAGAAACGAGATTACAACTCACAACATTGGCCTCGTCAAATTCCTCCCGGAATTATCAAGCCGAATAGATCTGATAGACGCTCCAGATTGCTCGGCAGGAGAAGCAACAAAAAAAACCTCGCAAATCGCGCATTGTTATACGTCTCCCGAGAGGAATTTCGTTCGAATTCTGCAAATAATGCCTTCGCTTTCACTCCGCGTTCGCACTCATGACTAAGCACCCATTAAACACCTGGAATTCAATAAGCGAGGTAGAAAGTTTCGCGGGTAATTAAAAAAGAAATAATTCGGCCTCCTCGTCGGAGTCGCGTATACACGCGACACTTTGTCATTGAGGTAGACAATGATGAGAGAGTCGTGAACTTGACATTGCCGCGGCGGCGGCTCGCAGTCACGTTTTTACCGGCGCGCGATCGTAATGCCGCGGGATTCGAGAGCGGGAGAGAAGAAAGCTTTCGGGATTGAAACGTCACCGGAGGAGGGGCGGGAGGGTTTTTTTTGTTTCGGGGGATTAAACGCGTAGTCCAAACATGTTCATCGGCTCGGGATCCCGAGATGCGAGATTACGAGTAATTTATGATTCTCCGTCCGAAAATATTCTAATCCGAGGGACATCTGTTCGGGGGTCGGATTCGGTTACGTCATGGAGGCCGCTTTGTTTCCGTATGTATCATCGGTCGTTCGAATTACGCTTTGATTGATCAATTACACAATTTCGAAGCCTCGCTCGCTCGCTCGGTTATTTACTTTGCGCAGTTTTACAGTTGCTAAAATTTACAGTTACAAACCCGCTTGACCTCTCGGCGGCTTATTTACTCTTTCGGTAAAAGATGTATCCATTATGCATCATTAGCGAGTCGAGAGACTCGGCGGATTTCAGTCCTGGCATGACCGTAAAGTCGGCAGCATATTTAAAGTCTAGACCAAAATTGCTCTGCCGCCGTCGACGCGAAAGGTTATCGACTTCGCACCTCGTCGTCATCGTCCGAGTGTCTTGCAGAAAACTGTTCCACAACAATTTGCCTCCTCCGTCTCGCGAAATCGCTCAAACGACCCGAATAATATCGCGCGAGCTAGAAAGCCGGCCGACTCTCGGAGCGGAGCAAGACGCAGATATCCGGCGGAAGTGGGCAAGGTACACCGATTCCAAGGTTCCTTTCATCCCGCGGATGAGTCACGCAGAGGGAGAGAGAGAGACCCATCGGCTCGGCGCACTCGAGTTCTTTTTTTTCCTCCCCGATTGTCCGTCCCTCACAATGCGACAGCTCGCTTAATTCGAATTTCCCTCCTTCCCCTCCCCGACGGAGGTGGCTTTATTATGCGCCTTCCGCCGCCGCCGACGACTACGACGACGACTCTGACGTGTGATTCAGAGGAAGGATCGGCGCGCGGAGCGAGGAGACAAAGGTGTGCGCGTCGAACGTGAGGCGCCTTCCGGCGAAGAAGCGCTCCGCGCGAATGCTCGCTTCCGCCGATTAGCCATAGACGGACGGACGAGCCGCGATTTTTTTCTTATTCTCTTTTGACTCGGGGGATTAATTGCGCTTTTTCTCCGTGGTTGTGGTACGGCTCGTTTTGAGAGAGGAGGTTTACGCAATGCGTCCGACTCGCGATGGTAAATTATGCGAAAGAAAGCCGTTTTCTGGAATACGGAATCGGACGAGGTGTTTCCATAAATTTCTTTAGAAATTTAAATCCATTAAATGTGTAGTGTATGTCGTTTAGAATTCCAAAAAAATTGTGTTCGAGAAATTAATTTTTGAAAAGAGATAAAACGACTCCCGGTTTTCTGGAGTATATACATCAGGTTTTTAAACCGGTCGATAACTTACAATTTTAATAGCCGAATCCCGTCGAGAAAAAGTTCGACCGCGGAACGTAACGCTTTGCTCAATTTACGAGGCTTAACCGTTACCGTAATAACCTGTAACGTAGTATCTATTACTTCACGTACGTAATCGGAAATTTCCGTCGATTTAAATTTCCAATAGATAAACAGACGTTTTTCTCGACTATACATAAAAATAACTTGCAGAACCTGAAGCGCCTCTAAAAAAAAAAATAATCACTTTTCGCTCCGCGGCAAAAAAAAGCGTCGAAACTACCGTGTAAAATAAAGCGATTGAAATCCGTGGCGAGGGCCGGGAATAACTTATTCCACGGCTGCAAAAAGCCGGACTCTCCTCGCTCTCTCGGCAAGCAGGTCAAAAAGCCTCTCGGACCGAATGGCGATCAGTGGGCTCTCTCTCTCCCGGCTTGGCCGGGACAAGTTTTATGGAGGTGCGCGACGCGTCGCGCGACGACGACGACGGCAGGACGCGCAGTTATGCAACGGCTCGCGGCGTGTCCTGCCTGCTTAATGCCTCTCGTTGTGTGCTCGACGCGCAGGAATCGGCCATCACGTCCGATGCGCCGGTTCGCGGAAGACCCCCGAGCCGTTTCGCCCAGCAACTTCCTGGAGGAGGAGGCGGATTGCGAGCTTTTCGACGGCGGCTGGTTTTTCGTTTTGCGCTGTCTAAACTTTTAATTGGAAATTAATTAAAAAAGTGATTTTTACTCGACGAGTTGAAGTATTTTTCAATTGGACTAGAAAGGTGAATTCGAACGCGCGGCGAGTAGATTTTTTTTGTGCTGTCTTTGTATTGTTATCTAAATTAATAAAAATATATCAAAGATATAAAATATTAAAATATTTGTTCAAATTTGTAAAAAATGCCCTGTGCTATTCCAAAAATGTAAATTTTCGAAAATGCTTGGAAAGTTTTCTTTAAAAATCATTACGAACTTGGCTCTGCGCGAATAGCAACCAATGAATTCTTTGATCGCCTCTGAAGTTTAGCCTTCCTCCGTTGGAAATTTCACGATTTTTTTTAGCCATTTCACTAATACAATTGATTAAATGTAGCCAATCTACAAACAATTCGCCAAAAATTAGCCAAAAAGAAAAAAACTTCCAACAGCGCAAATAAGCTTCAATTCGAGACAAATCGCTGTCTCCCTTTATACAGATGGAAAAGATTTTCGCAAACTCGAGTGTAACGCAAACGAAACTAAAGTTACCTTTAATAACTGCGCACGCAACCGACCAAGTTAAACCGAAATTTACCTTCCTCGAGCCTCCTCCAGTCGGCGTAAAATCCCAAACGAAAACCAGAAGCGATTTCCAAGCGAGTTTTTGCCGCGATTAAAATTTAATATCCCCCCCGCCTAACGAGCCGATCTTTGTTTCATTACGCTTCTTGCGCGTTTGCATAAAGGCACTAAACCAAGTTCTGCCCGGCCGGTTTTCGCCTCGTTCCCGATGCGTACAAGGAGTAACGAAACCATTGCGTTGCGCAAATCCCCAAGTGTGGCCAAACGCTCCGCCGCTGGACCGCCTAATTGCCTCCCCGGCAGGCGGGAGGATCCCCCCCGCAGAAGATAAGGAATCGAAAGCGCGCCGTTCTGGAGCCGATTTGCATAGGTAATTGGGAAAGTCATTGTCCCGAATCCCTCGGCAGAACAGCGCTCTTGCACAAAGCTCCGATGGCTGACCGCCGCCGCCGCGGCCTTTGTTGGCTGGTACTTGCTTAATCGGAGGCAAAGCCGCCGCTGAATGCTCCCGAGAAGCGCGCGGCTCTCCGTGATTCGATTCACCGGCACTGACGAGTGGGCCTTAATTTATGCGAGATTTTTCCGCGGAGTTGCGAGAGCGTGCGGCTTCGCTGGGACGGGGAACTCTGTGGCGAGGGCCGCTGGTTTTTGAAATAATGCCTTTTCAGGTGGGTGCAAGTAGGTTTGGACAATTAGATGTATAATTCGATATTGCTGACACCCTGGTAGAAACGTTGAGCAGTTTTTAGCCAATTCTTAGTTTATTTTATAGTTGAAAACGACAAATTGCTATTATTTTTTGCCATTATCAAATAATTAAATATGTTTGTTCGTGAATATTTCAGTGTAATGATATTTTATCTTTTAAAATGATTTTCCAATTGTTTTTATTTAATTTAGGCATCAATTTTAGCTAAAAAAAAGGCTCCATTTAAAATACACTTTAACCTGTTCGACTGGTTTATTTTCTACCAGGGTCACTGCTGTCTTTTTATTATTAACACAATATTTTATCGACGTTTCGACCTGTCCTAGGTCGTTTTCAGGATCAAAAGAAAGGAATAAGCACGACGAACGTTGTCGTGAGTCTTGCAATAAAGATTTATAAAATTTATTACAAGTTGGCAGAACGTTCGCCGAGTTTATTTCTTTTATTTGATCCCGAAGATGACTTAAGACAGGTCGAAACATCGATAAAAAATTGTGTTAACAACCAAATGTTTGGACAGCACTGCCCGGTAGTTCTATTTTTAAACCCCTACTTTAAATAATAAAATTTCCTTTCGCTTCATGAATTCCGAGAGTATATCGTTTTCTAGTTTTATCTCCGCATCGACGGATAAAATCTTTCGTCAAACATATTTTTTATTGTTTTATAATATACGTTTACAGTACTTTCTCTGCTCGTATTATACACTTTATTTACAATTCTCAGAAAAATTTACGAGAATCGTTCCATGGGAAACTGCTTATTTGCTCGAGCCGCGCTGCGGTTTCAGGCGGTGCAGGAATGCGTCAATTTCGCTCCTGGAAATCCCGGGGAATAATTTTACATTTATATATAATATATATATATATATCTCTCGTAATGTCATCAATTTTTTTCCAATCCACCGCGAGACCCGAGACCAATAAAATCCCCGCGCGAGGTAACGATTTTTCACCGCTGAAAAGAGAGAGAGAAAAAAATATCAGCCAGCTCTCGATATGAAAAATGCATAAAACGAACAAAGACTCGAAATTACAAAAGACTCGCTTCTTGTGCCAAGAGCCGCGGCGTAAAAAGCGGCGCGCCGAGAATCGCAACAAGTATCGTTAGCAGCCTCGCTGCTACCGAGAAAACGAATAAAGCCCAGTCACGGCATCTTCAATTCCTTTTTTCAAAACTTACGGTATGTACATACAGCCGACGGACAAGATTCAGTTTTCCCCGCGAGGAGGAATCGCATATATTTCAGTTGGACTGATGCATTCCTAATCCGCTGCGGCCGGTTACGTCCAGGCTTCTGTTTCGTCGGCAAGGTGTCGGGGAGCGGGAAATCGACTCGCGGCTTGAATACGTTTATCGATTGCGAGCTGCGGGGATTTGCAACGATGACCGTAACGGAGGCTTAAGTCACTGCCGGCAAAAAAAAAGAGCGACTTTCGTCAAGGCGGGCAGACGGCAGGCGGAATCCGGAGCAAAGAACGCTTTAGTGCCTATTAACGAGATAAAAGTTGGAAAAGTGCTTTACGGGTTGTTTTTTTTCTTTTTGAGGAAAGTTTGCGGGCGCGGTTATTGCGGTAATAAAATTTCTGAAACTCCGGAGTAATTAATAGCGGCGCTGAAATGTTGTTGTTGTTGTTTGCAGTGTGTTACGCCGGGTTTTTGCCTCATTTAAACGCCGACTATTTGCACCTCTGTAATTACCGAAGTTTCCCCTCCGAAATTTCTAAAAACTAAGACTGTTTTTCGCGGCTTTCTTTGAACGTAAATTAGCAGCTATAAGATTAGTATTTCGCTTTTTGCCTCAATAATACATACTCAAATTAATGCGTTAAAAATGAAAATAAAATTCTAACGATCTTTCCGAGCTAATACTTTTGATATGTTCTCATCTCTCCTCAATCATATTATAAGCAAGCATTCGAATCATTTAATATTAAACAAGTATTGGCACACCAGAACTTGAGGTGTGCCGTCTCCTTGATTCTTTGAAGTTGTTCTGCCTTCTTGGCATGAATAGCTTTCTTTCCTATTTAACTTTCTTTTTTAATTCGGTAATGGATGGAAACTTTGTCTCCACAAGATTAGTGTAGGTTTTCCTTAAATCTACAGCTTTTGCTTTAATATTTCGTGTGTCTACGAAAAGGATTGTCGGTATCGTACTGACGTTGGTCAGCCGGCAATCTGTGGCCGAAACACACTACAACGTACTTTCGTTCCCATCATTATCTCCCACGTGTGGTTTTTAAGAGTCTAGTTTATTAGAACGCCTCACAAATCGAGGGAAGACAAATCAAAAGTATTAGCTTGGAAAGATAATTAGTTTTTTTTTTTTTTCATTATTTTGAACAACATTCATTCAGAGCAGACAAACCACTCAGTCCAGAAATTCATCCGGCTCCCAACGGTAAAATCCCCTTGTTAAAACGTCAGATCAGCTCCTCCCCGACTTTTCAATCTTCCTCTCGCGGACGTGCAATTCCATCCCTCATCGCGGACGTCAGCTAATAAAAATCGGTACCTTCATCAATCGAGAGAACAATGGCTTATCAAACTCCTCGTCCGCGATCGCGGCGCGCTGCATCAGCTGCCTAACGGTCCTCTCTCGCCCGGCGACCGGCGAATTCGATTGGAAAAAAATGTTCGCACGCCCGCGAGGCTCTCTCTCTCTCTCTCGGCTAATGGCGTATATCCCCCGTTACGAGTGTAGTCTCGCGTGCGAGAGAGCCGCGCGCGGCTTCTCTTTTCTAATCTCTCTCCAGCTCCGACACCGGCATTATAACTGTCCTTACCCCCGGCGCCGCGCTAATGACGGGAAGAGGATCGCTAAGGCCAAGGCCGCGGAAAATGCCTCGATTTTATTTGGTAGCGGAGCGAGGAGTTTTTTTTTTTAACGGTTGAGAAGTACTTAGCGAGGGGAGATTGAGGGGTACGAGGCGAGCGATGGCTTTTTATGACGTTTCTGGAGCTGCTTTACGGTCGTAGGAGAGCGAAAGAGGCGGAAGGCAGGAAAGGGGAAAAATTCTATATAGTTATTTAGACAAATTGGAAAACTCGTCGATTGTTCTTGAGTCTCGAGCGAAGACGCTGCCGGAATACGAAACAGCGCAGGCGGAAAAAAAGGAACTGTAAAGCGATTCACTCGCTCCTCGCTGCGTGAACCGAAGGTCAATGAACTACGGCACCCCCATAAGTAGAGGTATGTTCGAACGGGGTTGTTACGTTCTGACACATCAGACTTTTTATACCGAAAACTAAAGTTATAACCTTCTCTAAATAAACAATATATTGTTAACTGTTAAAAATGCTGTTAAAACCACTGTTAAAAATATTGTATATTATTAAATTTAAGTTTCTTAAACGTGCATTAATGCAAATCTACCATAAATTTAATTTTCATCTCTTTCAAAATAATAGATTTAATGATGGAAACGCACTTAAAATTTCACGAACATAAAATGAAACTTTAACATTTGCATTAAGATTTTCTGCGCGTGCGCGAACGTTGCTTCACGCAGATTTGCATTAAACTTAATGTAAAATTATTAACAGCGCGAAACTCCGTAAAAGCATTCCGACGAAAACCAGGCACATCAACGCATCCACATCATTATTACACCGCGGCTTTCCGTTAAACCCGTCCAGCCGTCCAAAAAAACGGCTCAATCACGTCCTCCAAGTGGAGAAAAAGGATCGGCGAATTAAAACGGTTTTGTTATGTGAATCGAAGGCGGCGTCGGCGGCGGCGCTGGGCGCCGGACACGCTCGACGTGCGTCGACTTCCGGTCGCCGCCGCCGCCGCAACTGACGGTTTCCGTTAGTCGCGCTCTCGCGGGAGAGGCGAGATCTCCGCCGGATTATTCCCCCCCGGCGGTGATGAGTCGCTTCCAGTATCCTTGGACGGCCACGCGATCATTGCGCAATTGCGCGGCCGCGCGTCAATTGTTCCTGCGCGCCCGCCGCGAGGATGCTGCCTCGAATTTATGTCTGCCTTTTCTCTCTCTCTCTCTCTCTCCGCGCGGTTACGTAACCGGCGTCGGCTTCGGCTCGCCGATGTCCGAGGTTTTTTTTCACGGAGACGTGGTTAATGGCCTGTGAGTGGATGGGCGTTCCTTTTTTTTTAAAAAAAGTTTATTTTGCGTCGTCGCTGACATTGGGTTTTGTATGTAGGAATGTAATTTCGCAGGTTTTTCGAGGGGAAAAAAGATTTGTTGATTGCAAAAAATAAGCTATTTATGTTTTTTGCTACGACGTAATAAATTAATTTTATGCAAACGAGAAAAGAATAATGCGAATTTAATGTTTCCCCTCGCTTATAAATAATTCATTTCAATGGCGCACTCGGATTATAATTGCCGTATTATAAGTTGCTCTTTGTTAAACGGAATCAGTACAGAAAATAGTTAAATTATGAGCCACTTATCGAAGCATTACTCAATAAAATTATGCTAATAATGTGTCTAAACTTATTGTAAGCATTTTTTAGCTTCTAATTTCACGATCGTTACGTAACAATTTTAAAAATAGAAATTACATAGAGAAATTCTCAAACCTCTTTCTAAAACAGTCTTTTTATTCCTTTAACCCGTAGACGTAACATCAAACTTTCAACCTCCAGATAAAAAAAACTCGTATCTAAATGGGTTAATCTCCCGAGCAGGTACCCAGAGTCTACTTTCTTATTCCGAAGATAAGAAGCATTCCTCGCGTAACGCCGCGCCTCCACCCAAAAAACAGTCATCCGATCCGCCTCCCCCGAACTCGTAAAAAAAAGAAGCTGCACCGAGAGTCCTGTGACAAAAGTCAAGAATCAAGATCATCGCGCCCGTCTCAGGAATTCGCTCGGCGTAAACCTCCGGGAGGGGGATTGCGCTCCACTTGCATAACCGGGCACGTACACAAGCCGCGCTTCGTACGGCGACCAGTTCTCGCCGCGCGACGAGATCCCCCACCACAGATAGCGGCGGAAGATATCGCTTTTGGGCCCGGACGAACACCTGCCGGGCCCCGATCGGGACTTTCCCTTTTCGGAGACGAGCCGATTGACATTGCGGGGACTGCTGTGTTTTTATTATCTCTCGGCTCGGTGGGCTTAGTTGGAGAGGATTCGGATGCTATCGCCGGGCTATTATGTTCTGAATTATTTTACATGATATCGATATGTCGCTTTTTATTTAGATGGATCGCTTTGAAGAGTCATTTTGGAGCACAAAGGCGTTTTTGAAGGTGTGCTTGAGCTTTGAATTATCTTGGTGCATCTTTATACTTTGTACAATCATAAGCATGAAATTTATAATTTTTTCCTCGATAAATTTATTAAAAATTCCTTTTTTCATCATTAAAAGCATTAATGTATTATAAACAATGTTGGCTTCAAAGTATAAAAAAAAAAATGAAAATATAAAGTATCAAAAATTGAAAAACCGCTATAAAACAAAAGAAAACGAAATTCAACGGAAAATAAACCTTTTTCGAAATTAAATAAACAAAAATAAAAAAAAAAAAAAAATCAGCCAAGTTCAATCGTCCATACACACATCGCACCGCAAAAATAAGACCAGCATCTGGGTCGCAGTGTATCCTCCCTTTCATCCTCTTCATCTCCGAGCGATTACTCAGCCCTCTCCGCGGCCTCGGCGATTTAAAAGCCAAGTACGTACACGCACACCGCTGCGGCACCGAGGAGAAGCTTCCGGAATGATAAATAATCGGGCCGCGGCAGCAATAAAACACCCGGGCAGTCGATAAATTCCCGTCCGCGGCTCGTTGCGGCGATGAATTAGCGATGGACTTTTCCGCGATATTCCATAAAAACTCGGCGAGAGCGCAAACAACCGCGCGGGCCGTAAATATAATCCGGACGCTCGTAATTGCGTAACTGCAGGCGGAATATAAAAATACGCCGCCGCCGTCGCGTACAGAAGTGCGCTTTCGAAGAGGGGCACAGCGACGAGGATCGTGATTAATCCGCGGCCGATTTTTCGCCCGTCCGGGGGGGAGTTTCCGATCCCGGGAAAATTGTCCGGCACGACTCCGCCGGCGGGGTGTATAAACGGGCTGTAGTTCGCGCTCCTTTCGAGTTCGCACGTGCCGAATTCGGCGCTCTCAAAGGGACACCGCTAGGCGGCGATCACGAGCCAAGCTCGTAAAGGGAATAACGACGCGGCCGTAACGAAAACGGCGATTCCGTAAAAGTTTTAACTTTCCGCGAAGGGAGAGATATTCTGGATTCGAGGCTCGTAAAACGGACGTTTAGGCCGTCGCCGTGTTTGACTTGCTCGACGGTATAAGAGTTTTCTCCGCGGATTTGCTTGTAACTTTGCTATATAATTCTATTTGTTGCGGCAAGAAAAATTAAATTATACCGCGCAACGGCGATCCATAAATATGGAAATCAGTTATAAATAATAAGCGACGATAAAAATTATGCGGCTTCTCAACGGAATAATACCCCATTATATACACAAGCAGACGCTGCACAAAGCGAAGAAAATTCCAGCATTATGTCACACACAAACCGTCCTGCGCTCCTCTCCTTACTCAACGCCTCGACATAAGCATAACAATCGGAGAGGCCCCCCCTGGAAAATCGTACTCCGTTCGCCGCGCGGTAAAAAGGAAAAGCGCCCGAAGAGCAGCGCGGCTTGTGAAACGCGCTCCGCACAGCCTGAGAAGGAGATGCCGTCGCCGATATACACTGCACCACCGTCTCTTTTCATCAGCACAAAGAGGAGCATCTCCCGCGTCTCGCCTCCCCCCGTAATTAAGCCCGTAATTAGCCGAGCGCGCAACCGCGCGCGTCCATCAGGGGGCGCTGCCGAAGGCGGCGGAGGCGCGAACAAAGGACCGCCGGTGCGTCAAGTCGGCGATCGCCGCGGCGCGGACCTGGCAAGGCTAAGCGCGACGTTGTACTTGCGCTTGCGGGGCTCCCGTCTAATTTTCCGAGGGGGGAAACTCGAGGCTTTGTTTCGAAACGCCGCGGGGGAGGGTGTCATTAGAGTGTATAGGAGCTGCAGCGAATTATATCGGGAAAAAGGCTCTCTATACGCGATGCTATCGCTGGGCGTAATGCGCGAGTCTGCGTTTTTCGCGGAGTTGAGCAAGGACTGGACGAACAATCGGAGCGGCTGATCGACCGATTGGCGCTCTCGGGTGCGGGCTGGGCACTGGGAAAGATTAGGGGAATTCGGTTCGTTATCGGGAAGAGATAATAATGTTGGGTGAAGGGAGGTGTGAGTTACTTTCTTTACTGGTTTGGGTCTGGAAAAAACGATTCTGGCAAAACTCGTTCATTCCGCTAAGCAAACGACTGGTCTGGAACCCTTTCTAAAAACACTTCATAATTTAATGTATGACATGTTAACGTTTACGTAATTTCAACGAAAAGTGCGGCGTAAAATTCTGAACAAACATTCTTCCGACGCAGCTGTTCCTCGATAACACCGGCAGCCCTCGAAATTGGAGCGAAAATCCTACAAAACCGCAGATTCCCCCGTGACACTTTCCACCCATCCCGCGCCGCTCGTAATCGTAAACCAGATTCCAGCACAACGCACCAGAGCCCTAAAAATCACGGGAATCCTACGGAAGCTTCTAAAAAATCCGGGCTCTGGGTCAGCGGTAACGTAGCGTTCGCGAAAACGCTTCTCTCCCGAAAGGAGGACTTTTGCATTCTTAACGGGGATCCCCCCGCGCGCGATCGATCCCTCACGCAGAGGACCCAGGCGTTTACGTAACGTCCCGTTAACGGCGAACGGTAGTCCGCGGCGGTGACCCATTGCGCTTTTTCCTCCTCTCTCTCTCTCTCTCTCTCCTCTTTTTCGCCAGAGAGCCTTTTGTCATTTCCCCGCGCGCCGAAACGGTACACGACGTATTAACTTCGGCGCGGGGAGAGGCGCGCGCGCACCGTTAGCGAAATGTTACAACTTACTTTTAGGGACTTCGGTATACTGCAGGTGTAAAGCGCGCGGGCGAATTAAAGTCTTTCTTTTTTTTTTTAGCGCGGCGACGCTCAAGTTTGATGCCTCGGTAGCGGTTCGCCTGCCGGTGAACCGTTACAATAACGCCGAATGATATATATAAGATCCGAACTAGATTCGCGGAGACTGCAGGAGCGAGTTGTGGAAAACAGGCGCCGTTGCGGGCCGATAGCTCGACGTGCAAACGTGTCCGGTAGCCTGGGATATGGCTTATAGGTGGGCAGTTACGCAAGAGAAAGAGACGAAAATAGAATTTCCAATTTAGAAGCCGGAGAACCGCCTCTCGTTTTTAATCGACGCGAACCTAGCAGGTGTTTTATTTGGGAAGTCGGAGGGAAGGAATTCATGTCGCGTTGGTTTTGAGGCGCTTGGTGTAATTATGCGGTGCAGTGCACGTTCGAGTGTATCGGTGATGGCATTTTCTTCGCATTATGTAAGGTCGACTGCCGATTTGTAACTCATCACTGTACTTTCTATAATGAAATGCTTGACCCGTTCGTGTGTCTTACGCTACCGTATACGTTACTTATCAATTTTACGCAACGTCGCCTTTAGAAGCTTACCGCAAGAGAATCAAATGAAGCAAAAATCAATCATATACCTAATCCCCTCAAGAAATTCTTGTAAACAACTTTCACGCCGATAACAAAGCATTTTTCCGCGCTGATCCAACGCGAGGAATTCCAAAGAGACTCGATACGCGTGACCTATCTCCCTGCGTAATTTATTTATCGCCCGTCCCAAAGCGGCTGAATTATTAAGTAACGACCCTGCCGGCGAACGAGATACAGACACTCCGGAAGCCGGTCTTTTTGCGAAAACGAGGAAGCGGCCGCGGATAATTAAGCTATTATTAGCGGGCGCGCATCGGAATCGGTCGTGGCGCATAACGGATCCCTCGCTCGCGTCGTTGCCCGCTTAACGATCTCGCGCGCGCGATCGTTAAGCCCAGGATAGACGCGCTTCCTGTTTGCGCGCGTACACGTCCTTCTACCCCGGCCTTAGCCGAGGGATTTTAATCGCGGGGATGGGAGAGAGAGAGGAGAGGAGAGGAGAGGTGAGCTTGATTAGCTTCTTCTCGCTCGATTTTGCCGGGCGAGATTTTTGCGCCGGGGCCTGCTTACATATGCTTCTTCCGGGTGGGGAGTTTTAGCAGTGGTGGGTAAACGAGATGGAGAAGTGGAATTCGCTCGGGGGAGCGGCGCGTTATACGTTCTGTTATCTTCCTGATTGGGAACTGGTCTGATTGTTTGTCTAATTATTTTTCGCTTCGTCTGAGTAAACAATTTTTGATTGGATTGTATAAAACTGTAGTTACTACGATTCAATCAAAAATCAGATAGAACTACAAACTGATAAATTTTGACTGCAACTATAATAAAATAAAACAGTTAGTTTATTCGAATCTTATCGTTTAAATACAGTTTAAACTTTAAACTTTAAACTTTATTGACCAGAATAATTTACAGTAGTGAGTTACAGATATAACAAGTTGCAATACACCTGTGAAATTCCGCAGAGGTATACATAGATACCTGTTGGCAGGTATACAATACTAATAGTATTAATATCTGCTATTTATATTTCATTCAAATTTTCAACAATTAATCACCTTTTAATATATTTATAATATTAAATAAACAAATTTGAGTTAAAAAATAGCTTCAAGCAAAGGGAACATAAAATACTACAATTTAACCTATTTAACATATCAATTTGTTTTGCTTAATAATTTTCTTTTGAGAATATTAATTAATTAAAAAAAAATATATTAAATTGTTGAAACTAGAAATTTTAACGACAGAGCAAAAATCTTAAGCAGCTTTTATTTTACCGAAAGGAATAAAAGAGTTAAGTCGTATTTATAAGCTTCTTATTGCCCGTAAATTTCTAAAATTTTTCTTGTCTAGGTCCACCCGGCGGAGCTGGTTAAGCAATTCCTGTGCCTCGTCGCGATTTATTTCGCAGGGCCACTTCCACGTCTTTCTTCTATCATTGCATTATCAAGGCGTGCGGGAGCGCGCCGAAGGCAAGTACGTGTCTGAGAGCGACCGCACACCTTATACATTGATCTAGGAGCACGCGAGTTAAAAGAGATTTTATATTAAATCTTGCTGCTTATGTAGCAGTATAAAAATGTATAAAGACTTATATCTTTGAATAAATTATCCAATTCAAAAAATTTTATTCAAAAAGATCTCATATTATTAAAGATATTCACGTTTGAATTTTTCAAGAGTCATTTTCCGATTCTGAAGGTTTTTTCCTACTTTTCAGACCTGCACGGGTTTCTTCAACATTTTACTCGCTTGCCATTGGTCAGACTTTTGCATCGCCAACCAACAGCAAGCGAGGAAGGAGAAACTATATGTGTAATGTATACATGTAGTGCGCTGCGGCCGAAGTAGCAAAAGTTACGTAGTGAGAGGAGAGGTTATATATACTACTAACTGACAGCTGATCAGAAAAGAAGAGGTTACACGCACTCTTAGAAAATATAACTGTGTATATAATTAAAATATGCGCCAGGCTGTTGTTTTTGACTCTGAATACGTGTGATATTAGACAGCCCGGAGGGACACTACAATGTAATGTAGAAGAGCGAGGACGAAATATAATCGGTCTCTGGTCTGCAGGTAGGCGAGGCTGTGACCGTTGATGGCGCATTGCTGTTCCAATTTTTTCAATCTTTCGTCAATATTGACCATTACGTGTTTAATTTCCGTTACCACACTGCACAAGTTTTCTTGCATATTAGCCATTATAATTAATATAAAGTTTGAAAGAAACACTAAACTTCTAGTGCACGATGCGATGTAAATAAAAGTCTTATTAATTGATTTCATTCCTTTCTTTTGTTTGATTCGTATTTAGCATGAGTTATTTAAATTTTTAAAGTGCAATATTTTACATAGACGTTTGCTAACTAGAGATCATCATTTCAGAAAAAACTAGATTTGTCTTTGTGATAATACTTGACTTTCTGATAATTGATTTCATTATTTTCTGTTTTTTGATTTGTATTTAATGGTTATTAAATTTATTAATTTAAATTAGTATAATATTTTCAAAAAAGGTTAAATTTTGTTTATTTAGAAACAGTTTATCTGCAAATTTGTTTTTGTTAATTATGTAAGAGAAATACAGTCCATAGAAAATAAATTTGTTTTTGTGATCAATAGTTGAAGGGACTTCTTTTAAGATGGATCCGTAACAAACTCGTACTTTTCTGAAGGGAGTTGAAATTTCCTATACGATATTTACTTGACTTACTGATAATTGATTTCATTCCTTTCGTTTTTTAAATTCATTTTTCAAATTTATTTTTTACATTATTTTTTTATAGTATTTATTAGCTATTCAAAAATTACCTCACAATAACATAATAATTATGATCACTTATTTTATGTTTGCATAGATCAGATGTGAAAATACAAAACAGTTTTGGTATTAAATAATCTTTATTTTTTACTTTTTTTTACATTAAAAGATAATTT